>JASDQU010313913.1:0-13464 GCA_032191745.1 Picea mariana
GATCCCCCATTTACGGATCAGAAGGTATCATAGAATATATTTTAAATTCCATAAAGGTATTCGTGTTGGTGAAGTGAGTGGGATATGAGCCCCCATTTATGGATCATAAGGTATCATAGTAGTTGCATCCTTGATGAAGACACAACTTCCAAAACTTTGAACAAAATAATATAGATTGCAACATGGGCATAGGAAGAAAAGACAAATTGGAATACTTAAGGGCCAACAATTCTCAGCTTTGGTAGGAGAATGAGAACTTGAAAGAGTAGGTTCAATTGTTTAATAATTTTGAATAATGCCAAGACTCCCTCATGATGATCATAAGAGATTGGGAAAAGCATAGAGCCTAGCTTGTATACCTTGGTGAGAAGGTCATCCAGATTGATAATTGGCAAGAGGATAGGTTCCAACAGATGATGACCTAGCTGCAACAAGAGTTGGAAAAGAAGGAGAAGTCCTTGGAAAGGCTTCAAACAACTGTCCAAGACCACCAAGAATCAAAAAAACCTTCCATTGCCACTGCAGATGATAGCACCATGTCTGAGAACACCTCTCTAAACTCACCTTTTGAAGACATCTCTCTAGATAATATCCATGAATTTGAGAAACATACCAGAGGTATTGGCTCGAAAATTCTAAGGAAAATGGGATATTATGGACAAGGGCTAGGAAAGAGGAAACAAGGCATATTTAAACCCATTTTAGTCACACCCTGGGTCAAGAATGAAGGATTGAATTTTAATGGTAGAAGTGGAAATTTCATCACCATAAAAACCATTTTTGTGAAGGTGAAAGACACACCATAGTTGACTTGCTCATCAGGAGATGGAACAGTGGCAGTGAGTGAAGGTGTTATCTCACCACCACCTCAGCCTTGTGGTAGATTGAAGGAGAGCAGTGATAAGGAGATTTTGTAAACTCAGCCCACACCTACACTCAGAGACTTAAACACATTAATCAACAAAATCAAGATGAAGAATAAGACCACGAGGTCCATGTTAAATAATAAATTTCATGTTTTTCACTACTGGAAGAATATAGGCCATACCATAGTCATTTATTGGTATGTAGAGACATGTTGTTTTTGTAAAAATAAAGGCCATTATGAGGTGGCCTTCTAGAATAAGCAAGCCATGTTTTGCAGGCATGATTGTTTTCAAAACTCGAATGAAAAGACAAATTCTCCTATTCAACAACATACGTAGAGGCACATGGAGATGATTATATTAAGAAGTCCTTGGAGTAGAAACAATAATGTTTTCCACCACTGTAATTAGAGTGGTCACTAGGAAGCAAAGTGTTGGCGACTTCATCCAGAGCTTCACCCTAGACACCGCAAATGTAACACCTTGTTTCCCCCAGTCTGTAAATAAAACTATATTGGCCAAGGAACTATGGAAAACCTAAAAGTGTGAATGTTTGATTTAATGGAACTTTGTACAAAAGGCCGATGAATGTAATTTTTGTTATTTTAATAGAAAATGGTTACATGTTGCATGACTGCTGAAAGAGGGGATGTGCTAAGAGAAAACCACGAATGCTATGAAAAGTGGTGGAGGGGACCCAGAATGGTTGCGTTAACCTCCACTAAACCAGTACCGTGCTGGAATTAATTTCTCAGATTAGAACAACCCTCTGACCCAAGAATTAATTATAGTCGGGATTGTAGGTGGGAAGAACTCCTCAAGAGTTAATGAGGGGATGGGGCAGACCGCCCATCCGTAAGGCTTCCAGACCTGACCACAAACTGGGAATTCGAGCCACATGCAACCTTGCTGAGGAAGGAAATAAAGGAAGTGTGGTGGGCAGAGGAAGACCAACGGGAAAAAAATGCACAGACAAGAACGGAAACTCTCGGGTCTGAGGAAGGACTGGAAGAGGAATAGAGAGTTCTGATCACAAAAAATAGAGATTGAGCCAGGAGAAGGAGAGTAACCTTCATCTTTATCTATTTCTGTATTGGGAGAAGGAGAGTAACCTTCATCCCTAACTTTCGTTGAGCTAGAAGTAAGAGATTAAATTTCAAATCATCATGGCTTAAGCTTGGACATGGCCAGTGATGAATCCATTGGGAGTGTCTGAGCCTATGGTTGGGTGGAAACGAACACCCATTTCAGCAGTCGCATCACACTGTCTGGTTTTGATAATTGTTTTCTTGCCTTATGATTTGAATTGTAAATAATGGATGCATGTGAGTATTTACATGTCTATAAAGGGTTCTTTCTCTGTATTAAATGATTAAGTTATGAGTATGCGTTCATTCCCTTGAGAACCTATATTTTTGTTTAGAATTTCCATACGTCTCAGTTTAATCACTCGAAGTCGCTTTCCCCAGGAATTTACATCACCGTTTCGGAGTCGATGCAAGCCTCTGGGCATAGCTACCATTTTGGTAACCTCACAAGTTACTTTTCCTTGATTCAGAGCTTAAAGCTCTACGAGTTAGGAAGGTGTTCCCTTCAGACCAGTAGTCTAGGAGACTTTGAACTTGCACCTATTCCCTTAACCAAAAACCTAACTAAGAGAGGGGATTATTGCCCAGGAGTTATATGAAGATCCACGTGACCTGGGTCTAGGAACCTTGGAGATAGAGGCTCTGAGATGTCAAATTGCACAATAGTCAAGTTGAACCCCACAATTTATATGAACCATCGATCTATGAATGGATATCGAGGGTGGGCAATCACTGCAGAGAATGAAGGTGAAAATAGTGAATGTGCTAGTTTGTGGCCTACAATTAACCCTTGCCATTGATCTCGATGGGTTGGAAGATCAACAATCCCGGTTAGACTAGAATCGAGCGAGCACTTTCCAGATTGGGGCCCCACAATTTCTGTGAACCATCAATCGTTGTTGACCTTTGATCTGAGTTTGACACAATCCTTGAGATGCAAGGAGAATGTTGGATTTCGAAATATTCAAGGAGATCAAGCTCAAAAGAGATATCATTTTCAGGAGTGCATATGAAATCTAGGAGACAGGCCCGTAGGAGGAGCAAAGGTCAAATCCTTTGAGCACTTAGAAAATCTTCTAAGTTGCAGTAAGCCAAAAGATCAGGAGGAGGATTGACAGTGGTCATTGGATCACAACGCCAAGGATCGACAACCATCTGATCTAAGCAAGGTGCACAAACCTTAGAACTTGGCACATGCATGAGAAGGGAACTTACCAAAGTTATGAAGTCCCGAAGTAATTTGAGGTCATCCATCACTAGGAGGTGAATCTGGACCACCAGATCCAGAGGGATACGTGGTGATGGATCATGGACTCTGGAGGAATATGTTCGAGGTTTTTCAGTTGAAAGTTGAGATTCCCAAACCCCAAAGACCTGAAGTGAATCTGGACCACTAGATCCAAAGGGACATTTGGTGACAGATCGTGGACTTTGGGGAAATCTATGCGAGATTTTTCAGTTGAGATCTAAGATTCTTGAAGTCCGGAGAGTCGGAGAGATGAAGTAAATATCAGTTGTCAGATCACCCGAAGTAGGATCCTAACCATTGATCACCAGGAGATACGTGTCAGCATATTAGCAGCTTCAGGAAATCTATTCGAGAGTTTTCAATTGATATTTGAGACTCCTAAAGTGCGAAGAGTCGGAGAAATGAAGAAAATCTCAGTCGTCATATTTTCCAAAGTAAATCTCTAGCATTGGATCGTCTGAATTGAATCTGGACCGTCTAATCTAGAAGGGATGTGGCATGAATCTGTGGACTCTAGATAAAGTCCCAAAGTAATTCATAGCTGCTAGATTAAGAAGGGACGTGGCATGAATATGTGGACTCCGGATAAAGTCCTAAAGTAATTCATAGCCGTCATATTAAGAAGGGACGTGGCAAGAATCTGTGGACTCCAGGTAAAGTGCCAAAGTAATTCATTGTTGTTAGATCTATAGGAGACGTGGTGTAAATCTGTGAAATCTGAGTAAAGACCTGAAGCAATCCTTGATCATCAAATCCAGAGGATAGGTGGAAAAAATCGATGGATTGTGGGTAAAGACACAAAGTAATCCTTGATCGTCAGATCAAGTGGACATACATCAGTGGATTATAGCCTTTGGATAAAAGCCATTGGGAAAAAGGGTGAAGTTTGAGATTTGAGATCTCAGAAGTCTAAAGACCTGAAGGAGATATCAACCGTTGATCGAGAAGAGGGCCATAGGACCGTTGATCTAGTTGAAAGGTCAAACACCCTAAGTAGAAGCACCCTAAGTAGAAGCAGGGCCGTTGATTTAGGAGGACAGGTGTTCACAGATCGTTAACTCCGAAAGATTGATGTACGGAGAAAATCAGGGTTTGAGATTTGAAAAGTCCAAAGTCCGGAATCATGAAGGAGATCACATCCGTTGATTTAGGAAGGGCAGATCTGGTCAGTGGATTTGAAAAGGGAAGATATGAATCGTGAGTTCAGACAGTACCATCAAGATCGGGAGATCGACAGTCCCATAGCATTGCGGGGATTGGAGGTGCGTGAAATTTAAAAATTTGAGGGGCAAGCCGCAATCCAAACCTCAGTTTTGGAGAAAGGACAGGTGGAGGCTCGAGGAGAATTGCGGGCCAAAAATTAGTTTGGTTTCAAAGTACCTTTGTTCGTGCTTGCAATTGTGTGTTTACATGAGGTCATCACCCAAGGTCACATCCGAGGAGGGGCCAAGAGAAAAGAGGCTAACGCCAACTCCGAGACTTCATTGAAGCGCGGAGGAGAAGGTTGCAGGTATCATAAGACCTACACCATATGCCAGAAGGGCCTATGTTTGATTAAGATGTGAGATTATAAAGGTCTCTAAGTCTTGCTTGAATTAGAGAATCAGAGAACCTTGACTGGAGGGTCGGGTTGAGTCCTGGACTTCCCAAATTAGAAATCATAGAGGGAAAGGATCTGTTTGTGTAAGGAGGACAACATTTTTTTAAAATTTTTTCCCCATCGTGGGTGTGTTACAAATTGGTATCAGAGCATGGTTACAACACTTGGCCTGCTTGGGCTCATGGACGAGTCGCTTAAAAAATCTATTTGGAGTACTTTTAAAAGAGTGACACTCTACCTTACCTCATTCTTAAAAAGTCTGGTTAAAAATTTTATTAAAGAAAAGAATGAAAATTTCTACTATGTGTGTGAATTCAAGAAATTGAACCGTGTATTGTTTATGAACTAATAGACTATTAGCTAACAATAAGTGTTTTTGTTCAACACTCGAGTAGTCAGTAAATCACAGGAAAAATTCAAAGACTAAATGATGGTGACATGTCATGAAGTGGGGGATGGCTCCCACAATAGAGACGAAGAATCTGATGAAAGGAGGGTGGTGGAAACCCCTCCAAATCTGGCTGAAACTGTAAGGAGCCTCAAGGCCGAATTACAGAGTTTCAAGGCTAACAACGAGAGATTGATAACGGAGCAAGAAAAACAAATAGAAATTAACGCAGTCTTTCTGCAGAGCTTGTTCGACATATAGAGGCAACTACAGCATGAACCTGCAACCAGTCATGTGGACCAACGACATAAGAAGAGAAGTCAAAGTCCACCTGAGATCCGAAAACATGACTCCATAAGTGACCACATTGGGAGAAGCACCCCTAAGAAGGCCCAACCTAGAGGCATGGGACACTCATCGGTAGATTCTTCTCAAAAGGAAGCTGGAAAATCCAAAGGATCTTCTAGTAGAAGAACAAGCTCACATTCTAAAAGGAAAGGAAAGAAGTGGAAGCGTTCCAAAAATCATGATCCTGAAGAATTCAAGAAAGCCAAACCACCCTCTTTAGATGGAGAGATTAGGAAGGGAGAAGAGGTTGAATCTTGGCTACTTGGTTTAAAGAAGTACTTCAGAGTCCATGAATACTATGAAAACTTGAAGGCTCGAATAACCATCTTTAGCCTGAATGGAAAGGCTTCCATTTGGTGGGAAGACCTTAGGAATATGAAAGGATTCCATGAGAAGGACTTTTCATGGAAAAAGTTTGAGAAATACTTCAGGAAGAAGTATCTGTCATAGAAATACATGGATGGGAAGACTAAGGAATTATATGAACTCGGGTTGGGGCAGCTCACCATAGATGAATTTGTCAATACATTCCTTGAACAACTGAGGTATGTACCCTACATAAAATATGAAAAAGTAAAAATTCAATGGTTCATTAGTGGGTTACCTTAGACCTACCAGGAGAAGATTGAGTTTGATGAAACAAATACCTTAGAAGAAACTATCCGGAAGGCGAGGTATTGTTATGAACAGTTTGGGAGTAAGACAAGACCTCACATGGACTGGAAGAAGAGGAGTAGTTCAAGATTCCAGAAGAAGGGGTTTACATCCTCAAGATTTAAGAACTATGGAAAATATTCTAGAAGAAGCCTTCCTACTGGAAGTGTATATCAACAAAATTTCCCCTCTCAAAGTGGAAATAAACCTTTTAAGAAAGTCCTAGAAAAGACCGATAACCTAAAGAAGGAACCCTTAAAATGTTGGGGTTGTGGAGAAAATCATCGATTGAGGGATTGCCCACACAGACAATGGAACAGTAAGAGAGTCTACAATATCCAAGAAGCTACCACCATCAATGATGTGGCTAGGAGCATGCCACAAATCTATGCATCCTTGGACAATAATCAAGCCGACCACCAAGCTTGAGTAGTGGAGTTGGAAGGTATGATCGCCAACCATCTAGTTTCTATTTTAATTGACCCAGGTTTGAATTTGAGTTACGTATCCCCTCAGACTGTTGATAAGTGTAAACTGCAACCAACTAGACATGTTAAACCATGGTTGGTGTGATTAGTCACTGGGACCAAAAGAAAGGTGGCAGAGGTCATACCAACCTGTCAATTCATCATGGGTGGATTTCCTACTCGAGTAACCCTTAACATACTTCCCCTGGGATCTTATGACTTGTTGATTGGTATGGATTGGTTGGCTGCTTATAAAACTAAATTGGACTGTTATCATAAAACTTTAGAATGTGTAAATGAAGAAGGGAGAAAAACAACCCTCCAAGGGATTCAAAATCCTGTCTCAGTGAGACAAATATCAACCCTTCAAATGAAAAAGTATTGCAGAAAGGGGTGTTCCTTATATGCCATATAGGTACTAGAATCTGTTGAAAATGAAAAACCAAACCTAGGGGACCACCCCATATTAATAGAATACAAGGACATGTTCCCAGAAGAGGTACCAGTTCTACCTTCGTGAAGGGATATCGACTTCTTGATAGAACTTACACCAGGAGAGGTACCAACATCGAGAATGCCATATAGAATGAGCATGCCAGATCTGGTTGAGCTCAAGACACAACTAAAGGATATTATGGACAAAGGATACATCCGACCTAGTGAATATTTGTGGGGAGTGTTCCTCTTGTTTGTGAAAAATAAATATGGCACACTCCGACTATGCATAGATTATAGCTAATTCAATAAGAAAACCATAAAGAACAAGTACCCCTTACCAAGAATTGATGACCTGTTCGACCAATTGGGAGGTGATTCCATCTTCTCAAAGATTGAATTAAGGTATGGATACCACCAAGCCTAGATTAAGGATGAAGACATACACAAAACAACCTTCAGGACGAGGCATGGTCACTATGAATTCGTGGTGGTGACATTTGGGTTAACCAATGCCCCCACCACTTTTATGTGCTTGATGAATAATGTACTCAACAAATTCCTGGATAAATTTGTATTGGTTTTCACTGATGATATCGTAATCTAATCCAAGAACAAGGAGGAGCATGAAGAACATCTTAGACTCGTACTTCAAGTACTAAGAGAGCATCAACTCTACGCTAAGTTTAGCAAGTATGATTTCTTTCAGAAGCAAGTCCATTACTTAGGCCATGTCATATCTAAGGAAGGGGTGGTAGTAGACCCCAACAAGATCAGATCTATTATGGAATGGCCTACCCTGAAGGATGTATCCGATATTAGGTCCTTCATGGGCTTAGCAGGATACTATAGAAGGTTCATAAAAGGGTTTTCCAAGATTGGTTGTCTAATCACTGCCCTTCAGAAAAACGGGATTAAATTCATTTGGACATCAAAATGTGAAGAAATATTTCAGGAACTGAAATACCTCCTGACCCATGCACCCATGCTAAAAATTGCAGACCTGGATAATGATTTTCTCATGTGTACAGATGCTTGCAAGGAAGGACTCGAAGGATCCCTTATGCAAGAGGGACGTGTAATTTTCTATGCGTCCAGGAAATTAAATGAGCATGAGATAAATTATGTGATCCATGACCTAGAGTTGGCTGCCATAGTACATGCTTTAAAAATGTAGAGGAACTACCTCCTGGGTAGGAAATTTGTGCTTATGACAGACCATTGTGGATTGAGACACCTATTTGATCAACCAAAACTCAATCTCAGGGAAGCTAGGTGGATGGCTCTCCTTAGTGAGTTTGATTTCGAAATCAAACACATAAAAGGAAAGGAAAATAGGGTGGTCGATGCCCTTAGCAGAAGTATAAAAATGATTCATCTGATAGTGGTAAGCACCTATGAAATGGATGTTAGGGAAAGAGTTAGGAATGCACAAGAAACAAATGCATTCTTCAAGCCCGTGACCTCATACCTAAGGCAAGAGCCTACAGGGCTAAAATATGAAGGCTACCAGATGCTCAAAGAAGGCATGCTCAAAGATTGTATGTTCCAAACTGTGATGACTTGAAGAGGTTCATAATGGATGAACTACATAAGAGACCATATACCAGTTAGCCAAGATATCAAAAAATGATCACGGCCACTAGGAAACAATTCTATTGACCTAGATTGAAGAAATATATACCTAACTATTTAGCTAAGTTCCTAGAATGATAGCAAGTTAAGGAAAAACACCGACATATAGCAAGGTTGTTACAACCCCTACCAATCCCAAAATGGAAATGGGAAACCATCTCCATGGACTTCATCACCGGATTACCAAATTCAACCAAGCAAAATGAGGCCATCATGGTTGTGGTGGACAAACTGAGTAAGTCTGCTCATTTCATTCCTGTCAAATCAACTTGTAAGGACATATGTATTTCCAACATCTTCATGAAGGAGATATTTAGACTGCATGGGATGCCTAAGGAAATTGTATCTGACCGAGATACCAAATTTACTTGAAGCTTTTGGAAATCCCTAATAGCTGGTTTTGAGACAAAATTGTTGTTCAACATGGCTTATCACCCTCAAACTGATGGACAGATAGAAAGAGTCAACCAAATAGTAGAATACATGCTAAGGATGCATGTAATGCATCAGCCTAAGAAGTGGGAGGACTACCTACCATTAGTAGAATTTCCCTACAACAACAGTTATCAGGAATCCTTGAAGATGAGCCCTTTTGAAGCCCTCTATGGTAGACAATGAAAGATTCCAATCAGCTGGAGTAACCCAGTGGAAAGAATTACAATTGGACCTGACATGATGAAAGAAATGGAACGACAAGTGGTTCAAATAAGACAAAATCTGAAGATTTCTCAGGATAGACAAAAACATTACGCTGACAGAAAGATAACTCCCAGTGATTTCAAGACCGGAGACCATGTCTATCTCAGAGTTAGACCCAGGAAGAGTTCCCTAAGAATGGGAGCATGTGCTAAATTGGCACCTCAAAATTGTGGACCCTTTGATGTCTTAGATAGAGTGGGACATGTAGCCTATAGGCCAACACTTCCTCCCATTGTAAAGGCACATAATGTTTTTCATGTTTCATTATTGGAGAAATATGTACATGATGCTAATCATATAATTGACTGGTTTGTGATCTAGGTGGACTTGGAGGGATAATTATTTCCAGAACCCCAATGCATATTAGACAGGAAGGAAACCTCACTCAGGAACCGAACTATTGCACAGGTCAAGGTGTAGTGGAAACGCTTTGGCCCAGATGAGGCTACATGGGAAATGGAAGATGCCATGAGACAGGCATATCTGATTTTGTTTACTCCTATACATACATGTCATGTTGATAGATAGAACATCGAGGATGATGTTCCTTTAAGGGGGAGGGAATTGTAACACCCTGTTTCCCCCAGTCTGTAAATATAAATGTATTGGCCAAAGAACTATGGAAAACCTAAAAGTGTGAATGTTTGATTTAATGGACCTTTGTACAAAAGGTCTATGAATGTAAATTTTGTTATTTTAATAGAAAATGGTTACATGTTGCATGACTGTTGAAAGAGGGGATGTGCTAAGAGAAAACAATGAATTCTATGAAAGGTGGTGGAGGGGACCCATAATGGTTGCATTAACCTCCACTGAACCAGTACCATGCTGGAATTAATTGCTCAAATCAGAACAACCCTTTGACCCAAGAATGAATTATAGTCGGGATGGTAGGTGGGTAGACCTCCTCAAGAGTTAATGAGGGGATGGGGTAGACCGCCCATCCGTAAGGCTTCCAGACCTGACCACAGACTGGGAATTCGAGCCACAGGAAACCTTGTTGAGGAAGGAAAGAAAGGAAGTGTGGTGGGAAGAGGAAGACCGGTGGAAAAAAAAATGCAGAGAAGAGAGTGGAAATCTAGGGTCCGAGGAAGGACTGAAAGAGGAACAATGAGTTCTGATCACATAAAATAGAGATTGATCCAGGAAAAGGAGAGTAACCTTCATCCTTATCTATTTCTGTATTGGGAGAAGGAGAGTAACCTTCATCCCTAACTTCCATTGAGAAAGAAGTAAGAGATTCAATCTCAAAGAATCGTGGCTTAATCTCGGGGGTGGCTAGTGATAAATCCATTGGGAGTGACTGAGCCTATGGTTGGTTGGAAATGAGCACCCCTTTCAGTAGTCGCATCACACTCTATGGTTCTGATAAGTGTTTTCTCACCTTATGCTTTGAATTGTAAATAATGGATGCATGCAAGTATTTACATGTCTATAAAGGGTTTTTTATATGTATTAAATGATTAGGTTATGAGTATGTGTTCCTTCACTTGAGAAACTATATTTATGCTAGAATTTCCATATGTCCTAGTTTAATCACTCGAAGGTGCTTTCCCCAGGAATTTACATCATCGTTCTAGAGTCAGAGCAAGCCTCTGGGCATAGCTACCATTTTGGTAACCTCACAAGTTACTTTGCCTTGATTCAAAGCTTAAATATCTGTGAGTTGGGAAGGTGTTCCCTTCAAACCATTAGTCTAGGAGACTCTGAACTTGCACCTATTCCCTTAACCCAAAACCCGACTAAGAGCAGGGATTATAGCCTAGGAGGTATATGAATATCCACGTGACCTGGGTCTAGTAAACTTGGAGCTCAAGCCTCCGAGATGTCAAATTTCCCAATAGTCAAGTTGAATCCCGCAATTGCTATGAACCATCGATCTATGAACAAAGATTGAGGGTGGCGAATCATTGCGAAGCATGAAGGTGAAAATAGCGAACACGCTAGTTCGCAGCCCACAATTCACCCTTGTCATTGAGCTCGACGGGTTGGAATATCAACAATCCTAGTTAGACTAGAATTGAGTGAGAACTTTCCATATTGCGGAGGTCAAACTCTCTAGTAAAGAGTACGCATGTTGGGGCCCCACAATTTCTGTGAACCGTCGATCATCGTTAACCTTCGATCTGAGTTTGATGTGATCCTTGAGATGTAAGGAGTGCATGGGATGGAGAAATATTCAAGGATATCAATGTAAGAAGAGATAGCATTTTCATGAGTGCAGACGAAATCCAGAAGACAGGCCCGTAGGAGGAGCAAAGGTCGAATCCTTCGAGCACCTATAAAATCTTCTAAATCGGAGTAAGTCAGAAGCTCAGGAGGAGGAGAGACAGTGGTCGTTGGATCACAATGCCAAGGATTGACAGACGTCTGATCTAAGCAAGGTCCCAAAGTAATTCATAGTTTTCATATTAATAAGGGACGTGGCGTGAATCTGTGGACTTTGGATAAAGTCACGAATTAAGTCATAGCCATCAGATTAAGAAGGTGTTGGTTGTGGAGCCTGATTATCTTCTTGATTCATAGGTCTTTTACTTTTAGTCATGTTTATACCCCATGAAGTATTTACACCCCAGAAGTATGTACACTCTTCTATGTGGGGGAGTGCAGAGGGAGGGTACCCCCTCTGCGGGATCCGAGGGAAAGTGGGCCCCCAGTGTGGGTTCGGGGGCAAAGCCCCTGAAGGAAAAATTGCCTTGTAAATGTATATTGTAATTTCATTGTAAATATGGACCATTCATTATAAGTTCGCAGATATAACGATAGAGATTATGTTAGGGTTTTTTTCCCTAGAAGGCAACCCTCTTTTATGAGGGAAATGTATTGCAGTTGTGGTGGATGGCGAGTATTGTATTCTGAGAGAGGAGACTGTGAGAGAAAGAAGAGGAAGTTACAATGGTTTTTTCTATGGAAGATACAGATGGAAGACTATTTATATCAGAAGGATCTATTCCTACCATTGGGTGGAATAGCAAAGAAGCCGGTGGCTACGAAGGACGAAGAATGGGAGATTCTTGACAGAAAGGCTCTAGGAATGATATGGCTGAGCCTGGTAGCATCGGTGGCTTTCAATATTTCCAAAGAAAAGATAATGAAGGGTTTGATGGACGCATTGGCCAAATTGTATGAAAAACCCTCGGCGTCCAATAAGGTATTTCTAATGAAGAGATTATTTAATATGAAGATGTCGGAAGGTGGGTCTGTTACAGATCATTTAAATGATTTTAATACAGTTACTAATCAACTAAGTTCTGTAAAAATGGACTTTGATGATGAGGTCAGGGCTCTTCTAATCTTGTGCTCATTGCCAGATAGCTGGAACAGCTTGGTCATGGTTGTAAGTAACTTTGTCTCTGGTTCAAATACTTTAAAATTTGATGATGTTGTTGGTGTTATCCTTAGTGAGGAAATGCGATGGAAAATCACAGGTGAGACCTCAGGAAATGTGTTGAACATGGAGAACAGGGGAATACAAAAGGATAGAGGAAAGGGTTTCGGGAACCATGGGAATTCTAGGAAGGGCAGATCCAAATCTAGACTTGGAAAGATAGAGTGTTGGAGTTGTGGGAAGAAAGGACATCTGAAGAAAGACTACGGAGCTCTAAAGAAACAAAGAGATGGACATCAAGAGAGAAATCAGGAAGCAAATGTAACAGGTGATGTGTTACAAGATGCTTTGATTCTTTCTATAGATAATATTTTTGAGTCTTGGGTAGTAGATTCAGGGGCTTCATTTCATGCCACACCCCATAGGAAACATTTTCTAGATTATGTTCAGGGTGATTTTGGACAGGTTCATTTGGGTGACGATGCACCATGCAAAATTGTTGAAATGGGAAAGGTAAAAATAAAGCAACGCAATGGAAACCAGTGGTTGTTGAAAGAGGTAAGACATGTTCCATATTTAGGGAAAATTCTAATTTCAACAAGGTAGTTGGCAAGTGAAGGTTGTATATTCATATTTACAGATAAGACATGGAAAGTCATCAAAGGATCATTGGTGATAGCGAAAGGAGAGAAGGTAGGTACATTGTA
>JASDQU010313914.1:920-11555 GCA_032191745.1 Picea mariana
TGTTATGAGGAAAATATCTCTATGGATAGGGTGAACCACGATAGACAGGTATGACAATAGAAATTGACTCAATTCCAACATATTCTATATAAACTAATGTACAAGAGAGGTAAGAAAGAAGCCTACTTCATCCAAACATTTGATGATGTCCACCGTTGAGCACTTCGACCCAAAGCTTTATACCTACAACAAGTTGTCAACAAACAAGAAGAGAAAGCATATAGTGATAATATAACAAGTTAGCACAATAGATTGCACAATCCATTAATATAAAAAATAAACATGCCCATGGATCATAATACATATATTTTCAAGATATCAATTGGACAGGAAATGAGTATTTCTATTAATAAATGATCAATAGAAGTGGAAATATTATAGACTTCCATGTCGGCATGGTTCGGAACCAAGAAACCAAGTTCCTTCCAATTGAGCCTCTTCCACTTCAATCCTCCACCAAAGGCAAGCTCATATAAGGGAGACAAAGAGGTTCTCCATCAATAAGGGAAGATCTTTGGGGTTGAACACTGTGTTCAGACTTAAAGGAAAAAGGGATACAGACTCAATATGAAATAAATAATTTCTCCATAGTAACTTTGATCTCAAGGTTGAATTCTCTCTCCTTTTCCATAGCTCAGAATTGGCTCTTTATAGCCTTCAAAATGCAACTGAAGGGATGAGTCATAACGTTTCCAGTATATGGAAGGCCAAGGATCAGAGATCTCCTATCATGACATGGAAACCCGACATTTAATTTTGATTTTCTGGCACAAATCCCGATGTTGTGGGCTGTAGTGGAGCAACCAAGATATAAGCTTGCTGTATAGCTTGCAAGGTGTGTACAAGTGGAAAAATATTTATTTTTTTCTTTGGATTTATCAATCAGGGAAAGTAAGTCTGCATGGTGGAATGGAATAAGGCCCTCTCTACAATATTTCATAAGGTGAGGAAGATATTTCTCTAACACCCATGGGTTTTCCCCATGTTTAGGCCTTATTGTAAAGTATAAATAAAGAGGAATGTATTGTAGAAGTAGTATTTCAAGTAGTGATATGTGCGAAGGAATGTGTGTGGTTGAGGGTTTGTGCTCGATTGCGATTTTTTATACTATTCTTGATGCTTGTGATGCTTAGTATGGAGGAGGTGCTAAGTGTCGTGATGAGAGATTTTTTCTCTATGCATTTGACCTATTTTTGGAAGGTAAATAAGGAGGATATAGTGATTAATGCACAGGTTTCCTGTCTTGTTCAAAGTTTGACTCTGTGGCTTAGTGAACATGAGTGACTAGATATAATATTTTGGTGAATAATAAAGAGGTGAAGTGGTTTGTGTACGTAGCCCCACCCTAGGGTAAACCACGTATATCTAGTGTCTCATGGTTTTCTTTATGCAGTGTCATTTTTGTTATGCATTTGCTTAGTTCTTTGATTATGTTGTGTAATGAATATATATTTTGTTTCTTAAGTACTTTACTTATGTTAAAGGGTAAATGAGTGTTAGACTTAACTCATACTGCTAAGTGATAAGTGCTCAGGGTGCATAATCACTTATTGTTACTGCTCTTATTTGTCTTTGATTATGCTCCACAGTGTTAATGAGGCTAAGAAACTAATGCATGTTCACTTCCTAAGCATTAACATAATATTCTACAAAGTGCTCTTATCATGAAACCGTGTCCCAACCTAGTTATAGACACTTGTGTCCTGTAACCCCCCCTTCTTCTACCCCAGGAGAGACTTTGCCTGCTTCACAGGTGTTGCCGAAAGGGCCGGTAGTCAAGGTTTTTCTGGTGCATTGTTAAGAGTTGAACCCTACGTCTGCCCCTGTGCCAAAAATTTTTCTTTCAACTTAACTACCATCCTATCCCAAGTTTTGATTTTTTTCTTTCCTTTGCATCTGCGATCAACTTGTAGTTCATCCCACCATAACGTTGCATGACCTTTCAACCTAGTTATTGCATGCTTCACTTTATTTTCTTCATCAATTTATTCATAATCAAAGTATTTATCCATAGCACATACCCAATCTAACAATTCTTCAACTTCCAAATGGCCTTCATACATCAAGACTTCTATTTTTGCTTTGGCTCCTATTCTCAAAATAGATCTTAGCAGTCATTCTTCCACATGTTCTCTTTCTGTAGCTCCTTCTTCTTCTACCTCTTCACTTTCCTCTTTACTGACATCATGAACATTTGTTGCTATCCTCTATGTTGTTTCCATGGTGTCTAATCTAATTCAAAGTCACCTCATTTCTTCTTCCATTTCCGGATTCGCTACAAGTCTATCTCTATGCCTTCTGGGTGGCATGATTCCACTTCTTTGATTTCCCTTCTCCAAATTAATTTTATCAAAAATAAATATTTCACCTTTTCCTATTGTCTGCAAGAAAATTCATCTCTGATACCACTTGATGCAAACCCCCTACTCTCTCCTGGGGCTACGCCACCTCCCAGTCTAGGATCGATCGACTTCATGAACTGAATCAGCTCACAGGTTCGTGCTTAACCTATTCTATCTTCTCCACATGTAAAAATCCTAATTCTTGGCTGAAAACCACCCTTTTCGAGAGTTGTTGAGTACCCACAGAGTCCTCTGTGTGACCTTGATAAAAAACCTTTGGATTAACCCTTCGTTCCCCACGCAGTTCAGGTCTTAAGGATTCTGGTGTTCTCGACACACCTGACTCCAAATACACCAAACTCCGAACTGGTGAATGCACTTAGACCAGATATACGTCCCACACTCCTCCAACATCCAATGACCGTGACCTACTTCGGAGCTTTGACGTTTGGGAGTTTTGAATGCTCCAAATTATTTTCCCCCCAAAGTACTTTCCATGCGAAGCTTTGGATCAAGTGCCATGTTCCCTTTTCCAATGAATGGTTCCAATGGAATTCAACACTTCTACCTTCAGGGATTTTTGCAACTTCACGCTCTATTTTTCCTGAAGTGACTTATCTCCGAAGTGCGCTATCACCGAAGTAATAGATATGGCACCACATGTCCACACAATCGATGAATAGGATTTAGCTTCTTACCTTTTGGAGCTTTGAACGACTTCTGGTCAACGGTTCACTTTCTCCTTTTTATTTTCTTCGAAGTCAGTGATTTGTTGACATGTGTCCCCCTCAGATCGACAGCTTTGATGGATTTCAGTACTTCATGCTTCGGCGGTTCTTCACACTCCACACACACTTTTCTCTAAAAAACACAGATCTCTACCACATGTTCTTCTAGATCCAACGGTCCAGATCCACTTCATCCTTCATGAATTTGCAATGTTTGCACTTTGCTCCACGTAAATCCTTCGAAGTTCTTCCTCACAAACTCTCGGATCTAATGCCACGTATCCCCCCCAATAATGGTGGCTAGGATTTACTTCGTGAATTCGATACTTCGACAATCCCTCTCTCAAAACACTTTCAAAACTCTGAATACTTGGAGTGTCGAAGGACTCCAATGCTAAACTTCGTGCAACTCTCCAAGATCTAATGGCTGTCAGTGACCCCAACTTCCTCCGAAGGGATCTCAATTGTTAATTCACAACCTTCAACAGATTTCTCCCTTTCTTGTAAATCTTTATCGATATATCTCCTGATCTTGATTCCTTTGAGGATTTTGGCCTCGGACACATGCCTTGCAATCCTGGAATCTTTGACAAAGTTCAGACTTTGAGATTTCTTAAATAGAAATGTTACTATGCACTCCTTGCGCTTCAAAATCCTGATATCTCGACACTTAGTCGAACATTGACCCTATGCACTCCTTGCAACATTTATTCTAAGTTTCCCATTATCCCTCCTGAGCTTCTTTGAGTCAAATCTAGACTCTGTCGATGCACACCTTGCAGAAAATATGAACTCTTTGCCTTTGAACTCTCAGAAGAAAAACAATTGAAACTTATCTAATACTTCACAGGTTCATATACTCAACTATGAACAATATACATAAGAATAGTGAAATAAACACATAGAGAACATATCGTTCATTCAAATACACACCAAAATGAACACTTTCCAAGCATTTGGATCAATCTCTATCTGTTCTATTCATTCATGAAGTATTTACATAAGTTACACAGTTCTTCACCATCTTCTGACTCTCTATGTACAATTGCTACATATAATACTTATTAGTCCTTACTTCTATAATTCTATACAATACAATACAAAAACCTATCTAAGGAGTGGCTTCTTGAGATCTTCTCTATCCTATCTAAATTCTATCCCATCGTTGATTTAGAGGTTACCTACTTAGTCTTATTACAATAAATGTGAGTTATTAGCAGATAAGAGCTGACACTCTATATCTGTAACACCTTACAATCGTGTAATAATTTACAACATTCTTCCATTCTCAAGCAGTGACCCGACTTTACAAACAAGGTCTTTAAATACAATATTTCCAAAATATCTCAACAAAATGCTCCTGCCTCTATTTAATTCTGATTTGAAATTTTGGTGCGTTGAGGTGTCAAATTCTTCCTCCACTCTCAGCGTCTTTTTCTTTGATAGAGATGCTCCTGCATCAATAAACCATATATTTCCTTAATTTATTAAACACACAATCATGCAAAGATAAAGTGACACGGTCTAATCATCAAGAAAACATGCACATACATGAATCATTCATAGGATATCCAACTTTAATTTACTGTTACAGTTCAATTACACAGGAGATGAGAATACTTATCTATTACAGATTGAAACCAACTAACTGACAGTGGGTTTGTGCCTTTCCACCGAACCATAGGATTAGAGGCATCCATTCTTATCAATATGGCTACCCCCATGCCGAGCCATGATATCACTAGGGAACTATTCTATTTCTCAGAGACCTTCTTTCTATCATAACATCCATGTGAGGTTTATCATATGCTTCCCCAACATCAATCTTGTAGCCTTCCTCTTTTCTTCTGCATATTTGGGTAAGACGTTCCCCTCTGTGAATAATTTCTTGTCTGGTGTCTCTCCTACTCTCTGTTGTTATTTGATAAATCCGTAAGTGCGGACACAAACCGATCTCCCTAGATCCACCTAGATCTAGAACAAAGCAAGACAGAATAATACTCTTTCCCTAGATTTCAGCTATTGAATGAACTAGGAGGCAAGAATCATGAACATACCTTATGATCGCTTCCTTGGGTCTCTGTTTTTCCAAGCTTTGCTCCAATGCTCTTGTGCCATCAAGACCACAACAATACAAACCAATCGAAGTGAAGACAACTCAATATATTCAATAGTTAATCTATGTATATGATCAAGGAGTTATAAAATAAAGTGATATTAACTTTATGGGAAAGAATCATATTACTGTATCATATTAAATGTGAAAGAGAGATTACAACCATGGCCTTGATGTCGTAAGGTCCCTTCCAACTATCCTTCGTTCCCCACACACTTCTTTCTCCAAGGATTCTGAGACCATAGATATGATAGCTACTCACAATCTATATTGACAAATCAAATCTCAAAGCCACTCTAATCAAGCCAAAGCTAACAAGCTCATGAACCAACAAAGCTAACCCAAGCTCAAGCTAACTTTCTCCATGAGAACTCCTCTCCTTTTATAAGTTGAAGAGGATAAGATGAGGAGGTTAGAATGATCCCACTAAATCATGAAAGCGAGTAAGATCCAAACCATTCGGATGCCACCTCACCATAGAAGTTTCTCCTTCTAGAAGATTCAAGAAAATGCTCATTTTTCCCACATGCTGGAATTCTCGCACCCTAGATATAGAGCAACCTGCGAGGTGTTTGCACCCTGGCTATAGTGCAACCTGCGAGAATGGTTCATTCTCGCACCCTGCCTATATAGAAACCTGCGAACTTTCCTTTTTATAAGGTTTTTACATAGGAAAAAGCAACTTCTTTTCTCAGGAAAAGTTCTTCTCCCTTCTCTCTTTAGGAAATCAGGCCACTGACCCCTTTGAAGGAAATAGATAGGTTTACATCATTAACGATCATAGGGATGATGAAAATAATGTGTAACAGAGAGCCCCCCCAAGTATGAAGTTAGAACAGAGTGATAGCTAAAATACTTTGTCGAGTGTGTGTAGGGAACAAGGAACAGTCGGTCGGAAACCTACCAACAAACAAGGAAATACAGTACAATAATATATCATCACTGAGGTAGGAATTTCCATACTCATAATACAAATGAATCAAAGCATAAATACTGACATGCGAAGATCCATGTCAAGTAAGACAGGTCATGGCCACCAAACATACACTGTGGATCCATGCCAATATGACTCAAGTCTGTACATAGCCACCAAAAATACACTGTGGATCTATGTGTTAAAGACTCAAATTTGAACATAGCCACCAGACATACAATGTGGATCTATGCAACAGTACACTGAATATAGTCCAACGCAACCTAGATCTATCAGAAAATATCCAGGGTCTTCATCTCCACCACTCTACAGTAGGAATCTAACCATGTGAATACATGTGTTGAAGTTGAACATGGTAGAAACTACTTGATTACCAGTCATTAGTGTATACCGTTAACAAGTGTGAGGGAAATCACCATTAATGTCAATGAATCCCAAGGTACACTAGTACAATCCAACGAATGTGAATCAATGAGCTGAAGTCGAACACTCGACAGAATCTTCCGATCAGGGGTCAATTATGAAAACCTACTGTTGAAAGCGAGGAAACCTACCATTGGGGCATGCAAGTTCCAAGGTACCAATTAGTTTCTAAGTCTAATTCCTGGATAATGAGTTGAAGTCGACAGGAAAAGACTTATCACAGGAGGGCCTTAATGTATCCCACATCAATGACACGAAACAAGTAACAAGATTTGATGTAGATCAGAGCAACAAGTGATTCAGGACTGACTCAGGGATGGCCAACGCAATAGAAGGCTTTTCAGGTTGAACTTCTCTTTGAACATATTGACGACACGACAACTGTCTTGGAAACACTGATTCAACAACAAGGATCACAGACCAAATTGTAATCTTATAGGAGTATGATTAGGAGACAAGTGGATTTTCCAACCTAGACACAAAGTGAGTGAAAGGGTATCATGTTCAAAAGTGACTCTTCCATGGAATACAGGTTTAGACACAATTCTTTCCCAATTTTCCCCCCACCATTTCTGGCAAGTACCTCTTTATTTTTACGCAAGCTTGAGGAGGATAACATATGCTTGTTGATGTAAGCTCATCCTTCGGACGAGTCCTTCAGAGTATGTTTAACGAACTCTAAGAAGGAGTGGTTCGGTCCCATCACGGGTCTGTCAATGTTTGTTTAACGAGTCCAGAGATAGAAAAATCAAAGGTTTTTCATGATTATAGAGTCTGAAAAACACTCAAAAGAGAACTCTCTCAGTTCCTTTTTCGTAAAGTAGTTTGATGAGACTGAAAAAGAGAGAAATTATCTCTCACCAGACGCATACTTCAAATACTTTATCGAGCGTGAAAATAGCAAGGTTGCTCAGCGATCTTTTCATGTTTAGAGAGTCTGAAAAGATCTTAAAGAGAACTCCTTTTTCATATAACCTTGTTGAGCCCGAAAAAGTGATAAAAGTATGCTCAATTGCGTTCTTATGTATTTACGAGTGCAAGAACTGACAAAGACCACACTCAGGATTGTTTTCATTTTTTCGCAAGCTTTAAAGAAAAGCAAAACTATGCTTGGGATAGATTTTATTTTTTACACAAGCTTAAAAACTAAACAAAACTATGCTTGGCCCTAGTTTCATTCTTACGCAATCTTGAACCAGAGGGAACTATGCTTGAGTTAAGTGGCTTCATTTTTACACAAGCTTGAACCATATAAAACTATGCTTGCAACTTCCCAACGCATGGTTGGTACTTAGCCCCCAGCTTAATAAACTAGTGGCTCTACTTCAACAGGAAGTCCAGAGGCTGAGGCAAATGCCCCCCAAGCTTCATTTCATCCTATGAAAAAGGCGGAGGAAAGGAAGCTTCAAATACTAGATGAAGGACTTTGATGCAAATAGAGAGGGGGAAAACTATTTCATTTTTTAACGAGCTTGACATAAAAACAAGAACTATGCTCGTAACCTCTGTTTCATTTTTTAACGAGGTTGTCACAGAGAAAACAAAACTATCCTCGTAAGTGGTTTCATTTATTAACGAGCTAGAAATCAAAAAACCATGCTCAAATACCTCTGTTTCATTTTTTAACGAGGTTTCCCCAGAGATGCAAAAACTATCCTCAGAACCTCTGTTCTTGATCATGGATTCCAAGAGGACAATGCTTTGGAATAACACCATGGCAAGGGACAAAAATCGGTCATGGCTTCCAAGAGGTCTTCACTGGAAGGAAGAAATACACTCTGGAAGGACACCATGTCGAGGGTTGTGACAGGAGTAAAGAGATCAGGCTCTAACAACCCTATCAAAGAGATCACCATGTCAACTACTGGATCTAAGTCATCAGAAGTTAAATCCATGGGCGACAATGCCACATAATTAACTTATGGCGGGGGTGATACTGTCTACATACAAGAACCATTCAGGGAGGCAATCCAGGTAGGGTCAATGAATGAAAGTTGATCAATAGTCACAACTCGTCCATCTTGAGGGAAAGATATCACACGAAAAAGAGTAGACACAATAGCTTTCATGGCATAGACATAATCCCGCCCAAGGAGTAAAGAAAAATACAAGGAGTCTTGGACTACATTGACGTCAATAAAGACAGTTTTCCCTCCCAAAGTTACAGGAAACTGAGGAAGGGTCCCTAAAGGTTGACTAGTTCTTCTGTTAAAAGCTAATAGATTCTGCGTAATCGGTGCAAGTGGAGGACAACCCAATGCTTTCCAAGCAAGAGAGGACAAAATACTAACAGACGAACCTTCATCTATCAATGTTTTGGTAACGTCTTGACCAAAAATCTGTATTGTAATCTAGAAAGGAATGTAAGAGGGAAGACAAGGTCCAGTTAGCACACCCCAATCAAAATGGATGGCCTCATTACTTGGAGGGGGTCCCACGGGAGAAGGAGCAATACCCCTCGACACGGCAGAGTCTGTATCAACGAGAAAAACATGGGCAGTATTGGGTTTACTCTCTAGCGGGAGAGTAGGATCGACCGATGGAGAGATCAGATCGACCACTTGGGTTTCATTCTCCAAGGGGAGAATGGGGTCGACAGGTGTAAACGGATCGACCACTTGGGTGACACTCTCTAACGGGAGAGTGGAATCGACCAAGGACGGGATCGGATCAACCACTTTAGGTTCACTCTCTGAGGGGAGAGTGGGATTGACCGAGGATGGTATTGGATCAACCACTTTGTCAACTATTTCAACTAAGGACGTGACCAGATTGACGACTTGATCAACCGGATTGACCAACAGGGAAACCAGATTGATCATTCCATCAACTATAGGTGGGTTGAGAGAAAACTTGTGATAAGCAGCTAGAAGTTGAGGCTGTGAAATAGTCATGTCTTCCAGTAATTTTGAGGCTTCTTCCATACGAGAACAAAGGTGAGTTAGATGACTCCCTTTGCATAACATACATGGGAACTTGACTCTACTTTTCTTCTTCCCAACGGTATTGTGACTAGTTGACGGAAGGTCATCAACATGTTGTTCAGAGGCTAATGACATGGGTTGGCGAGGATTTGTAGACCATACTTCTATAACCTTGGATAGACCAGGGAAATCCTTAAGAAGATGACTACCCTTACAAAGCCTGCAAGGGTACTTGGGCTTACGGGTTGTTTGGGTGATCTTGACATCATCAACACTCCCAAAACGATTAACAGTAACTAGTTGTTTTCCAACATGTTTGACAGTGGTTGGAGGTTTGGATCCTTTCTTAATTTTCTTCTTCTTATTCTTCCTTTTCTTCTTCTTCTTATTCATCGAGTTACTAGCTTTAGAACTTTCGCTCGATGAAGAATATGGAACAGAAGGCAACCTTGCATGCGAAGAAGGTGAAGAAGACCTTACTGGTGAAGACGGTGAAGGATCAACATGAGGTTGATGTTCTTGGGGGGAAGTTCTTACGACTGAAGCACTTACTGCATTTGAGATTACCTGAGTGGAAAACAACCACACCGGTAATCCAATTGTGAGACTTGGAAGGCTCAAAGTAGCGATGTGAGGAGGACCAATGTTTCCATAAGAAGGAAAAACAAAAGGTTCCCCTGGAGCAGAGGTTCCTTCATTGGTCATTTCAGGAACTGACGCCATGAAAAACAAAAATGCAATGTAGATTCCACTAGGGAAAACAAACAACACACGCTAAAAATCTAGGAAGCAAGAAAACAAACAAAACCTTCTCACAATGAACACACTAGTTGGTGATGAAATCCAATGTCGCAGGAACAAAGTAAGAAGGGGCTGAGATAGAGTGGGTGGAAAAGTTACGTTGAAGACCTGCTTAATGGACTTACACCCTGGTGCAAGCTCCCACACATAATCATGTGTATACCCTCCAAGGAGCCCGAGTGAGTTTGGCCAACGTCGATTCCAGGTACCCTGAAGACTTTCCCCTCCACAGTCACCTCGTGTAAAGAACCTAGAAAGATAGGCCACTAAGGTTACCACCAACAACAATAAATCCTGGGGGGATAGTCGACAGTCCGATCCACACGCAAGGGCAGGGTATCTAGCCTTAAATCAACTCAAAAGGCTT
>JASDQU010313916.1:910-13576 GCA_032191745.1 Picea mariana
CTTGCAGTTCATCCCACCATAGCGTTGCATGACCTTTTAGTCTTGTCACTGCATGATTCACCATCTTGTCTTCTTCGATATCTTTGTAATAGAAGTATTTGTCCATAGTACGTACCCAATCTAACAGTTCTTCAACTTCTAAATATCCCTATATCACTTAGGGATATTTGCATAAATTTTGTCATAGATTTTGTTGAGTATTTGTTTCGAAAATATCATTGTTTTAATCCTCATATCAATCTAACTGAAAGAAATGCCAAGAATGTATCAAATGAATGCATAAGCCCCTAGGAAATGAATGGAAATAAAGGGAAATTGGCTAAGGCTTACAATTCATCGATGTTTTATATTTTCCTCTCTTCATGGGTTTGGGCCGATCAATTCATCGACACTTAACAAGTTATTTCCATCATCGATCGGACCGATGCTTTCCATCGACATATTTCTAAGTGTGTTCATCGACAATTGGCTAGACTCTTCCCATATGGCCTTAAAAATCTTATTCATTGGTGATTTGGAACAATTCTCCCATCATCACATAGACAACCCTTCTCGATTAGTGCATCGGTATTTTTGGGTCGATTCCTCATCGGCGGAATGACTTTTCTTTCATCAACAATTTTGGGTCGATTTTTCATTAGATCAGTGGATCAAATATTTTCTGTTCATGACGATTTTGGATTAATTGTCCATCAGATTGGCAATTATGAGCTCTTATGCTCATTGGTGGTTTTGGGCCGATTGATGATTGGCGTTTTCAAGTTTTGAGCCCATAGACACTTAGAACGATTGGTTCATCGACGTTTTTGGACTTACCTTTCATCGGGGATTTCGAGTCAATCCTTCATCGACACTTTTGGTTCGATTCAGCCATCGACACCCTTCTAAATTTACCCATTATCCCTTTTTAAAAGAATAGGAAATGTCGGCTAGCATGTGAAAAATAAGGTCCATCTGGATTCCATGTGGACATGATGACGTAACCAAGAGGGAGATTCTTAATATCTTTAAGAGATTATATCTTTTTGTCTTAAGCTCGGAATCGAGCATCTCGATAGTCGTTAGAAATCTCTTGAAGAGTAGATCAGATCGATAGATACGAAATTGGCATGAGAGTTATGTTCAATAAAAGTTACTTAGCAGGAAATTGGGATAATTTCATACACCCCACCAGCCCTATGGAAATTAGGGGGTCACGTGTGTTACATAAGTATAGCAATGTTTTCATTGGAATCTTAATTCTTAAATGCATTTATTGTTATTTATATTATGTTCTAAGAATGGTATTGATGTATTTACCTTGTAGCACAAATTGTGAAGTTTTAGGTATTATTTTAAATTGGTTTTCTACATCAAAATTATATATATTATGTATTATTTCAATGTTTTTTTTATGAAATTTCTATTTCGTATAAGGTAATGTTGTTATTAATATCATATTCTCGGTACTATTATGTAGTAGTAATTGTACATTGTCTATGTATATGTGATAGTTTTGTTATTGATATGATATTCTTATTGTTATCTACATAGAACTTCTTAAGTTGAGAATATATAGATAGAGATAGAAATAGATATGTTTTAGGTATTTCCTTTCAATCTCTTTGTGTATAGTTAAGGTTTTCATCGAAATGTTTTTTTATTAATAATTTATTATTATTATTATTAAATGTTACATAAAAGTTCAATGTTAATGGTTGATTGTTAATGACATAACCAAAACTGCTCTTCATAATATAACCTAGAATTTCTTTAATATTGATGATTGATTGTTACTAAATGACATAACCAAAACTACTCTTCATAATATAACCTAGAATTTGTTTAATGTTGATGGTTGATTATTACTAAATGACATAACCAAAAATCCTCTTCATAATATAACCTAGAATTTATTTAAAGTATGTGCATGTTTTAATGAATATGTAAAGTCAAAACCACATGATTAAGAAGATGACTAATATGTGTTAATATGAGAACCAATAGTTGTTTTAATTATTTATTGATCTACAAATTGTTGTAGATATTTTATTGGAACAATTTATCACAACAAATTTTATAATATTTTGAAATCCTATATTATGCAATTTATTTTCCTTAGATCCCAACATAATTGTTACTAGATTATTGCTCAAATTTATAAAAATAACTAAATACAAAAATGAAAGAATACGAAAATATACACATCATCTACAGAATTGAACACAATATATATGTCGTGGGAAACCCTATATGGGAGAAAACCCATGTAGAAGGTGAGGCCTATGTTGTTCTCTCATTTCTTAAGTTATGAAAATGCAAATACAAAGAAAAGGGCACTCACTAGGAGTTGTCAATAACTCTATGGCAAGAATGGCTACTACAAACTCTTCTTCCTACCTCTGTTATGTGTTCAAATCCCACTCCTTGGATGCTCTGCTTAAATATGAGTTGTGTTTGAAGCAATTTTTGCACCATTGCAAAGATATCCATATGTAAAATAGCATAAAATGATTATCATTTAATATCAACCTCTTAATATATAAATTGATGTAATTTAAGTTTTTACTTCAAAAAAATATTAAAATATTTTTAATTAACATTTCATCATTATTTTTATAATACTACTTATCTATACAACTCCAAGTGTATTTATGCTTATTTTCTAATTATGTAAATAGGTGTGACACCTATAAAATTAAATTAAAATATTTTATATAATTTAGATATAAAAATATTTTATATAAATTTAATATTAAAAAAAAATTAATTTTTTTTCTTATGTACTCTAATTTATGTTGAAAAAAATTTACATATCATTTTATTGGCTTAAAAAACTCCTCTTAATATAAAACAAACAATTGAAACTATATATATTTTTAAATATATAATAATAATAATGATAATCTATTGGTAAAGTTGATGTTTTTAGAAGGAAAGGCATGTTCTTAACCATTAGGTTGTATAATAATATATATATTTTTAAGGTTAGAATAATCATTTGGTGAAATATTGTTGGATTAGGAGATTTGCGTAGTTAAATCTGTATAATTTCGGAGTTCTAAGGAATTTTCAAAAAATATGATTTCTTACAGATTTATGTTAATTGATGAGGATGACAAAAAATAATACATTTAGCCAACAAGGCTAATCAACATAGACCCATCCTAACTCCGGTTCTAGAAAACACCCATAAATCAAATTTTTCTCAAAAAATCACATTAACCTAATACTGTACTATATGTCTATGTCTGCCCAATAATAAACCAATGCTTGAAAAAGGAAATTGAAAATTCTCAAAGGAATGAAGTCCGTGCATTTCAAGCTAGACTTTCTCCTAGCCGGCGATTGACACACATGCATGGGCCTTTGTTAAAAACTCTCAGCAAGTTTATATGATAGCGTGAACCATTGCAACGGAAGTGTGCAAAAATGTCCCAAATGATGCCAAATTCCCGAAACAGAGAGATGGAAACATGGAGTAGATAATGTCATCGGCAGCAGCTTATTCATTCGTCTGTGAAGACTTCAGGAATATCTTCTAACGACGGTCTCCATGAACGATTATCTCTTTTGCGACCCTTATCCTTACCCTGCACTGACCTTGCGAATTTGCTAGCAGAATTGATCATCACTACACGCCCATCATTACACCTCTCCCCTTGCATGAAAAGCGTCTTCAACACATGTGATGCCAAGGCTGCCTTTCTAATGTAACATCAGAATCAGAATTTAAAAGCAGCTCACACACTTCCTTTGCAGATATGAGCACTTTCAGCCGATGAACGCTACGCCCACCGGCATGTTGCTGGGAGGGAGATGCAATATTACTCCTGAAATTACTTTTGGCAGGCTTGTAGGGCTTTCTCCCACAATATGAAAAATTACGGTTATGCTTAACAACAATCCTCTCATCTTCTGTGACTCCACTCCCCCACATGAATTGCTGATTATCTGGAAAGGCGAGCTCCTTAGCGGACAACCATTCATGAAGTCCGTATGAGAAGCTGATCTACTATTAATATCACTAGCACAACCACATTAATGTGGTTGATATAGGCGGATATGCTTTAACGAATTTTAAGAGTTTTTGAACCAATTTAATATTTTGACAAATTAAATCAACTTAATATTTTGACAAATCTTAAAATAATATATTTTTACAATAATATATTTTTAGAGATTGGATATAAATTATATTTTTATAATTTTATGAATGTTACATAAACTAGCACAGCTGACTCGCAGTTGGAGAACGCTGAAAGGGTTCCATTCAGAACAAGAACTGTGACCGAGCCGACTCCAACACAGAACATACATAAACAACATGACAGAAATTACCCCATGCTCGCAGAAGGTATCGTATGATTTGAGTGTGTTCTGGATAATGACAGGTAAATATTAAACTTCTGTGCAACAACCTTTTAGAGATAAAAAATGAATAAGTGACACCAAAATGAAAATGTACATAGTGTTTTTTAATGATATAAATGTGGAATCTTCCTTAATCATTTGAAAGTAAATATAAATTGTATGACTTTAATTTATATAGCTTTCAATGCATCAATAACCCTAACCCTACCTTTCCACCCAAAATTTTATCTACATCAAAAACCCTAACTTTCAATCCAAACTTTTATAGAGAACCCATTTATCAGGAATTTCATCTCGTTGAAACCAAATACAAACTATAAATCTTTGAAGTCAGGAAACAATTAAAACATACTATCTATAATTAATATATAGAAATATAAAATGTACCAGCTCCACATCCACACAGGGAACCTTAGGACATAAAATTTACATGGCTTTTGTTAATGCTACGTGATTTGAACTATGGTTCTACTGCCTCAGACGGTCCATAAAATCTACATGGCTTTTGTTAATGCTAAGTGATTTGACCTATGGTTTTTATGCCACAGACAGGCCTAAGGACCGGAGTATCTAGTACCACTGTGCAGCAAGACAGTTTAACCTTTGCCAATCTAATCGTGACCGTGAACAATCTATCAAGTCCAACTTCAAATGCTGCGGTATTTACGGCTCTCTTCAGTGAAAAGGTTATTAATAATTGTACGGATTCGGTAAGGGTTTTAGTAAATGTACGGATTGGGTAGTTCTCTAAGTTTTAATAATTGAATCCATTACTCCATTCTATTCTTAAGCTTTCTTGTCATTTCCATGAATGGCTAAACTTTCAAATTGGCACACCTTCGGTGGTGACGGGCACTGCATATCCTTATATATGAATAATTAGACTTTCAGATGAGCACACATTCGGTGACGGGCACTGCATATCCTTAGTAAACAGACTTTATCCAACTGAGGATCCCACCCTCGATGCCACGACAGAAACGAAATGGTGATCATTGTGGTATAATAATGGCAGCAGAGCACCTGTATTGCGAAAAGCAAAGCAGAAATGTGTCGCATGCATAGTTAAAAACTCACCTCTCCACCACGCTCTGCTCCACCTGGTAATGAGACTGCCCTTCACGCACTCATAAGGGGAAGCTGATGGTTTTTCACTGACTCACCCACAAACAGTTAAAAACTCAGTAAGAAGTTTAAATTCAAAAAAACTCATTAAAAAATCTAATGCAATAAAAAAAAACTTCAGAATCAGTATTATTATTCTAATCACTTTAATCATCTTTTTTTAACAACAAACGGACAGGTTTTGTGAAAAAAAAAAGAAAAAGAAGAAATTAGGTTGAAATCTCAACCTATAATGTGACCACTAAAAATATTCCCAACATTTTCAACCTAAATCTTACCCTTTTCAATAAGTGTAGGCCTTCTGCTTAACTACCATTGAAAACGTATTCGATGTTTATCCTTTGCTCCATTAAGCCTTGCACTTGGCTGCTGCTGTCCCTCGTAATTATCTTCTCATCGTCCGCCTCGACATATTTATGAGTAGAATCGCTCAGGCAGTTATCCATGTTAATAGGTACCAGTCATCAGAATTGCTTGCTTAATAGTATGTCTGCAGACGCGTTCTGAGTTCTCGTTTAAACGAGTAGTTACCCACCAGAATCGATGTAAGTTGAAGTTTATATAGTTGATCATATCAGTCATTGAGAAATCCAGGTGGGGAAGAGCTCATGCCCATCTCTGTCCTTCATAACCAGGCCATCGCTAAATATTCGCCATGCCTAAACGGTAGTACGGTGATACCTGTCAATATTCTTGAGTAGTAGATAAACAGATGGGATGAAAGCCATTACCAACTTGCACACCCACTCTTGAAGAGGAAAAGTGCACCCTCCCACCAGCAAAGATTCCTCCACCTCCTTCAAGTACGGACTGCAATTTTATAGTGCATAGTTAGGATGACATACAACACACGTTATGCAATGATTGCTCGCCAGCCCAACGTTGGAATAGATGTTCGCTTGGTGGACCACCGAGACATATGCTTGTTCGTGACCACATCTTCACGCATTTGTTTAAAACACAAACAGATGACTTGTTGGTGGTCTGTTAAGGTTTCTCGTTGTTTTGGTTCATTTTTTCATTTCACCAATCGCTACTTTGCTAGGATGTACAAGTTTGAAGTTGGGATGTTAATGAAAATGCAGGCATCCTGATCCGACTGTATTTTGTTCATGGGATTGCCTAGAAACAAAGTCAACGGTTGACTTTGTTTCTAGGCTTTCAATAACCCAAATCTACAATAGAGTTGAGAAATGTATAATTACAACAGGGAATAAATGAATAACTTGGTGGTGGCAGAGAATAAGTAAAAATGAAAAAACTTATATGGTTCATGATTTTATTATGCCTATTTATTTAGTACTAGGGCTAGAGGAAAAAGTGTGTAAGTTTTTTCACTTTTATGTTGCCAAAATTTCTCCAATATTATGCTAATACTAAACAGTTTTGTGTTGTTGAAAGCAAGGAGACTCTATATTGTACCCATTTAGTTGTTGAATAAAGTGTGCTTTAGAATGTGGAGTCTTTGTCCCATAAAGGTTTTCCTAATTTGCACATTCTTGTCTCGTGGATTAACGTAGGAAGGGTATTCCACACCTACCACACCTACGGTTCTTTTCATTTGCTATTAGACCTAATCACCTTGGATCTAAGGTGTTAGGGACAATGTTTTTTTATCTAATATTTGTTTGAGTGAGATCTTGTATACAAGGAAATCTTATTGGAGGGAAATGGCAAGCACATCATGATTAGAAATGGAGAAGTTTAATGGCACTAACTATGAGTAGTGGAAGCTCAAGATGGAGGATCTTCTCATAGATCAAGATCTATGGGTTGCAATATCTAAAACCAAACTCAGTGGTATGAAAGATGAAGAGTGGGTGGTGTTGAAGAGAAAATCTAGAAGCTTTATTAGGCTTTGTTTCGCTAATTCAATATTATTGAACATTTCTGAAGAAAAAATTGCATTAGCTCTCTCCAAGAAGTTAGGGGATTTGTATCAGGATAAACTCTTGCTTAATAAATTTTTTCTAAGGAAAAAGTTGTTTACCTTATAAATTTTTTCTAAGGAAAAAGTTGTTTACCTTGAGAAAGGATGATGTCGATTCTATAGATGAGCACGTAAGTTCGTTTAATACTATTGTGACCGAGTCAATCTCACTTGGAGTGAAGATGGATGAGAATGATAGTTGTATGACCCTTTTGTGTTATTTTCCATATCCATCCCAAGATAGTTGTATGACCCTTTTGTGTTATTTTACATATCCATCCCAAGACAACCTGGTAATGGCCATTGGAAGCACTATAAAAACATTGATGCTTGAAGAGGTCGTGGTTGTCAGGTGAGGCAGAAATTTTCGAAATCTACCAATGAGGTCTAGGTTATTCATGGAAGACTGAAGGAGAAAGGTAGGAAGAAAGAAAAGGGAAAATACAAATCTTATGGGAGACATAAATCTTATGGAAAATCTAAGGAAAAAAATTAGAATGGTGCAAGGTCAAGCATTTCAAAAGAGATTGCAAGGAAGAGAAGAAAAAGAATAAGAAGGAAAATAATGATATTGATGATGAGTCTGGAAAATATTCTCAAGAGGATGGTGGATATTCCCTTGTTGTAGCTCTGGAAACTTGTGCACCGAAATGCATCATTGATAAACTCTAGAGCTTCCTTCCATATGACTTCCCATTAGTACTAGTTTTCAATGTATGAAAAATATGATGGTGGGATGGTATAACTTGGTTATGGTTCTCCTCTCAACATAGTTGGCCATGGTATAGTCCTGATTAGATTCCCTGATGAGGGAGTAAATGAGATCAGTACATTTCAGGTCTAGCTGAGTAAATGGGATCACTCGAGTTTTGTACATTTGTCTGGAATGAAACCTAATATTAGTAAGCATGCTTAATGTTGCGAGTGTGAAGGTTGTTTTCTCTAACAAATGGTGTAAGATGGTTCGTGGAGATTTTGTACTTTCTAAGGGTGATTTTSTGGGCACTTTGTTTCAACTTGATAAGTGCACTACTATGTGTATTAGTTCTTCCTACAACGGAGAATTCTATAGGACCTATACATTCATAATGAGGTCCTCCTAAAAAARTTTTTTCTTCTACAAGAAAGTTAATTACAAAGAAGACAATTCTATTGCACCAAAGAATGGGCCATATAGGTCAGAAGGGACTACAAGCCTTGAAAAACAAAATTGTTGTTGATGGATTGAATAAATGTTCTCTTGAATTTGATTTTTATGAGCACTTCATATATGGAAAACAAAACCTTGTTCAATTTTATTCTAATTCTCACAAATCTTTTGGGTTGTTGGAATTAATTCATTCTTAAGTATTTGGTATAGTTAAAGTTCCTTTAATTTCTAAGGATTTGTATTATGTTTCATTCATTAACGATTATTCTAGAAGACATAGGTATATTTTCTTAGAACTAAATATAAGGTTTTTAATCGATTTAAGGAGTTTAAAGCTCTCTTGGAAAAACAAACTTATGGGAAGATTAAGGTGTTGAGGATTGATAATGGTGGTGAGTTTTTTTTAGCAAATATTGATAAGTTTTGTAAACAAAATGGCATTGAAAGACATAAGAAAACTCAATATACCCCTCAACAAAATAGAGTTGCATAATAGATGGTCCATGGAGAGAGCTAGAAGTATGCTTAGTGGAACTAGCTTAAAGAATAAATTCTATACAAAAGCAGTTGCTACTGCATGTTACTTGATTTATAGGTCTCCCACATCAACTCTTGTGGATAAGACCATATGGAGGTCTAAACAAGAAATAATACCTCACTTCACTATTTTCATGTTTTTGGTTGGGAGGCATATGTTCACGTGCCTAAGGAAAAGTAATCAAAATGGGATAACAAGGTTGTGAAATGTATCTTCATTGTGTTGGTGTGAAAGGGTAGAAGCTCTGGAATTGGATGGATGGAAAATTTTGTATATAAAAAAGGTTACTTTTAGATAAGTTAAGTCTTCTCCCACACTGGTGCAACTAGAAGAGCATGAGAAAAAGTTAGTGTTTTATCTACCACCCAAGACTTAGAAAGATGAACCAGGAAATGAACAAGAAGTTCATGATAGACCTAATGAGGAGGAGGGTTTAGAGAGTTCAAAAAAGGAGGAAGAAATTCCACTTCAAACTTTAAGGAGGTCCACTAGGAAAAGAAGGAAACAATGATTTCAGATATATATTTTCTTTATCTGCTAACATTCATAAGCCTAGAACTACGAAAGAGTTAATGGAGATGGAAAATAAGGAGTTGTGGAGACTAGCCATGGATGAGGAAATGTTGCACTTGGAAATAATGATACATGGGATTTGGCCCCATTAGCTCATAGATGGAAACTCATTGGATGATGGGTGTTCAAAAAGAAGATCGGTTTAGATATTGAAAACACAAGGCAATGTTGGTTGCAAAAGGACATTCCTCGGTTGAAGGGATAAACTTTGGTGAGATATTTTCCCCGAGTTGCTAAGTTAGCATCTATTAGTATCCTATTATTTGTAACAATTGTTTTTGATTTAGAGATAGAATAGATGGATGTGAAAACTACATTACTACATGGTACTTGAAGGAGGAGATCTATATGACATAACCTAAGTACTATGTTGAAAAATGTAAAGAGTCATTGGTTTGCAAGTTAAAAAATTATTTATATGGTCTCAAACAATCTCCAGAATGTGGTACCAAAAATTTAATTCTTTTGTGTTGAAATTAGGATTTCTAAGATCCAAATTAGACCACTATGTGTATTATAAACAATATGGTGATCATTTCCTTGTCATCACTCTATATGTAGATGATTTTTATTCTTTGATAATATTAAGGATGTGATTTGTGATTTGAAGTCTCAGCACTCAACATAAATTTATATGAAGGACTTGGGATCTGCAAAATGTATCTTAGGAATGGAGATTAGAAGAGATGGAGCAAATAAAAGGATTTGGTTGAACCAAAGTAAGTATGAAAACTCTATGCTACAATGTTTTTACATGGAATATTGTAAACCATTGAGTGTTTTGATTATTGTGGGAACTAGTCTTTTGATTGATCAATGCCCTACAACACATGTAAAGATGGAGGATATGGATTATGTTCCTTATGCTAGTGCAGTTGGAAGTTTGATGCATGATATGGTATGTATTGGACCAAACATTTCCCAAGCAATGAGAGTCTTGAGTTGATTCATGACTAATCATGGACATGAACATTGGGTTGTAGTGAAGAGGGTCTTCAAATATTTGCAAGGTACTTCTAATTATTCCACTTACTATTATAATGTTGTTTCATTGGACCCAAATTTAGTGGATATACAAGGTTATGTGGATTTTTATTGGGCAAAGGGCGTAGATAGAACAATATCTACCTGCAAATACATGTTTCAATTGTTTGGTGGAGCAGTAAGTTGGATGAGCAAGCCACAAGTTGTGGTCTCTTTCTCCACTATAGAGGTTGAGTATATGGAAGTTACGCATGCTTGTAAGGAGGTCATTTGTTTTATGAAAATGTGTTCATAAGTATGGCTAAGTAAGAGAGTTATTACATTTCAATGTGATAGTAATAGCGTCATTTTCCTAGCTAAGAATTTAACCTTTCATAAAAGACAAAGTGTATAGATATGCACTGTCATTTTGGTAGGGACACGGTAGAGGATGGAAAGGTGATACTAGAGAAAGTTGACGTCTTGCAAAATGTTGCAGATTCATTGACGAAGTTAGTGAGCATTGGTAAATTCAAGTGGTGTCATGAGTCTATGCACCTTATGAGACACAACAATTATCTCATAGTTTGATGCATTCTGTCTTCTACCCTTGCAAGATATATGGAAAGTGGAAAAATGTTAAGATAAGTGTGCCATACACATTGCATTGTTAAGCAAAGAATAAATGCATAGCTATAATAGGAAATAAATGTATAGTTATAACAAGGAATAAATGCAGATCAATAGACAGAATGGTGGCAGGGAATAAATTGTAGAATTCTAAAAATAAACTATTGAATAAATTATAGGCTTCTAAGACTAAGCATAAGCTATTGAACGGAAAAAAATTTGACATTTTTTCCCATTTACTCCTTCAAACCACATGCATGTACGAATACAGCTAGGAATCTATGTAATTCAGGTTTTCAAGAACACAAATCGAGAGCTGACAATTCAGCTCTCCTWGCAGGCTGAGSCTCTTTGGTGGAGGAACTACAAMTGCTGTCAAATGGAATTGTTGTTGTCAGAAGCAACCTCGGGCTAGCCATACTTGTTTAGTCGAACTTTCCCTGTTTTTTTGGCGGGCTAAAGGCTAGCCATACTTGTTTAGTCGAACTTTCCCTGTTTTTTTGGCGGGCTAAAGGCAATCAGGTCGAACATGTTGTTCTCGAATAAAGTCAGGAATGGGTGTGCGATTGGAGCAGGTAGAGCTGGGGAGTAATCAGGGACTTCATCCTGAGACAAAACCGAACCTGTTTATTAAAACCACCGTGAAAACTTTGTCTGGTGTAGTTTTGATTTTGCTAAAAGTATTTTAATGCATTGAGATGCTTCTGGCGCCTTGTATAAATATGGCATAAACCTTAAATTCATTTTAGGTATAGAGATAGTTACTTGATGCATGGCCTGTCCAAATTGTTTTATATATAAAATAGCCCATATAAATTCAATTTGGAATATAAACGACTTTAAATAAATTTAGCCATGATCTATAGAATGCTTCATAAACAATCTATTTGCTTTCTATATATATAGAATGCTTCATAAACAATCTATTTGTTATATATATATATATATATATATATATATATATATATATATAATATGCTTCATAAACAATCTATTTGCTTTCTATATATATAATGCTTCATAAACAATCTATTTGCTTTCTATATATAGATTGCTTCATAAACAATCTATTTGCTTTCTATATATAGATTTCTTCATAAACAATTTATTTGCTAATAGAACAGTGGAAGCATTTAACAATATTTGTTTTCTATATATATATATATATAGAATGCTTCATAAACAATCTATTTGTTTTCTATATATATAAACAATCTATTTTCTTTATATTTATGAGAGGGAAAAATAATATAAAAACATAACTATGATGGAGAAACGCTATGTTATAAATAAATGGCATATTAACAATAATAATTACTATTATTTTAATAAAATAAGCTCCTTTTTAATCCATGATGAATCCATGCGGAGTTTTTAGATTTTCTCAAAACAATCTCTCAAAAA
>JASDQU010313920.1:0-13463 GCA_032191745.1 Picea mariana
CAATCAAACTGAGTCAATAGCACCTGTCTAATCAAATAGTAACACATCATGTCATATGTCAAATCACATCATAATCAAATATAATAGGTCTTAATGTCAAAAGAGTCCAGATCACTTGCGAGCAAGTGTCCTCAAATAATAAGTGGTCTCAGTGCGCCAGAGTGGGATGTTACAGCCCTAGTGATTTCCTTCTTCTTTAGATCAAGCTTGAAATAAAATGTATGAAGCTTAATGAAGCAATGCTACTAGAGTGCTACAAAGGTAGGGATCTAGTATATCCTTCAAAGTAGATGTTTCTTAGCAAAATCAAGTAGGTGAAAAATTATAAAGAAAAGGACAATAACATGTGCTTCTCTCCTAGGGTTTCAAACTAGAAATTTCATAATCTTATAAATGAACAAGTAAACATACCATTACCATTCAAAATAAATGAAGAATTGCAGATGGAATAACCATGAAAATGCCAAAACACACCAAAAATAGCCTCTCTAAGAAGTTGTGCACCACTTAATTTCAACCAAGTACCCTTAAAGAGGGCGGAATTTCAGACCTCACACTTGTGTGAGTGAAAGATGATGAAAAAATGAGAGTTTTAACTCTCTATTTATAAAATATCAATGACCTTTAATTACATTTTAGGTAAAAAAAGGCCAACATGGCTAGTTTACATCAAAAATCCAATTTTACATAAAATTAACAATTTAAAACCCTAATTTGTCTTTAGGGATGACGTCATGCCCTTCTTAGGGTGACATTGGGCCCCAAAAGTGAAACCTTAGGCCTCAGAAGCTGCCACACGTGCCAACCAAGCCGTCCTCATGCCAAAAGCCTAACTGGATGACGTCAAGGCTCAATATGATGATGTCAAGGGCCTTCAAGGGCCAACGTCATGGTGGAAGGGTAAGGCCCCCTAGGTCTAGGCCTTCCAAAGTGTCTCTGGTGGAACTTCTTTCTTTTTCTCTGGTGAAAACCTTTGGTGTCCCTCTACCCCTAGCTGGGGTCACAACATCCATCTAGTGGGATTTTAGCCCCATGGAGGTCTGAACTAATCATCTCCCCATATGTACCTGTCCATCGGGCATGGTCCTGCAACGTCAACAAGTACTCCCTCCATGAGCTCATAAGTCACAGGGATCATAGCAATGTCAATCACATCTAATAATCAAGTTACCCAAACATGTGCATTAAACCTCCCTTTACTGAGAAAAATGTTCAAAGATGTTATAAAATTTAACAAGCCAGGTTTGGATAGGGTATCAGGATGTCCTATTGGGCTAATCCTCCTCGGGTTTGGGGTGTTTCCTAGGTGAATACCAATATAGGTCATGTATATGCATGAGATGGTGTAGGGAATGTTTGGGAAAGGGGTGCAGTGATAACAGGGAAATGTACGTCTTACCTGTGGGTGCCTCTGTAGAGAGTGAGCTGCACCTTGTCATATATTCCATTGTTTCCTATCCCATTCAATGCCTTTTACTCTTTATCTTATTGTTTTTTCTTTTCAAGAGAATAGCTGGAGGACACTGTCTTAGCATGGTGAATAGTCGTGAACCATTACCCACAAGCATTTCACGGAAATGAGAAGGATGGATCATGATGAGACCCCCTTTCTCTTGTTTGTGCCACCAAGAGACATTATCTTGGTTTGGTGACCAGATGGATGGTTGTGTCATACTGTTACATGCCCATGGACCTAATAAGATAGCTCATGATGAGACCTTCTATCCACCAACTAGATATTGAGTTTTATTTTATTTTACAAGTCCCCTTTTCTTGCTGAGAAGCCTTTTATTGCTTTCTCGAGAATCCCTGGGTGAAGCATCTCAAGGTTTCATCTTGGCTTTTAACTTTTTCCAGCTACTTTTACCCTTTGGGCCTTTAGCCCCTTCTTCCCACAAGGAAAGGTAAAACCCTTACTAGCTTGGCAAACCCAATGCTCGAACCAATGTAGGGGAAAGATGAGAGGGATACTAATGAAAAGTGGTAAGTATGGAAGGAATGGACGATGACCTTTTATAAACCCACCCAATAGCAACTCATCCCTAAGGGAACCAACTTACTAGGGCACTATGTCATCCCCGCCAGGTATGGACAAGTTTCAGAGAATAATTTCCAAGCAAATGTCATGAAACAAAAGAGAATTTAGTGCACATATTCAAATGTTTTGAAAATCATAGTGATGCATACCATGATACTCGGACTCATTACCTCATGGAGCAAGACCCACTGCTACTTCAAAATCAGGCTGATGGGATGGATGTTGTTGTTATTGATAGATAGGAGGCATTGAAGAAAATATGGGCCCTCTAGGGCCAAGCTCAAGTCATATGGCTCTCAGTACTCCATGTCTAGGACCTGTGGGTTGAGAGACACAATCTCCTTAGTTATCCCTAGGATAGGGGATAACAGGGATCATAAAATCCACTAACATCCGCCCAATACTCATGTAAAATATTTAAAATGTTATAGAGGTAACTCTCAGAGGTCGGAAAGAGCCCATGCGAAGACATATAGCATTGTCTATAGAGTGTTCAAAATAGTAAGCCATTAAATTGGATCCCACTTCATGGATATTTACCCCGGGAGGAACTGATCTTACTCAATTATTTTGGATTTTTGAGGAACTTCACTTATTTTTGCAAAGAAAAAGAATTTCTATTCTCCATAAGCTCGGGATTAAGATGTTCAAAACATGGCATTCCACAGTTCATCCTCAAGCATCTCTGGATCAACTGGTCAGGGTTTGGTTACAACAAAGAATCCATGAATAAATGTTGGGGTCATTGATTCTCTACATCTACGATAGTGAAACTTGATTAATTGAATCTTCCATACAATAGAATAAAAAGAGACTAGACCCTTGCCCGTTTTCCTTCGGTAATGACCCTTTTTGTATTTTTTCAAATTTTTCAAGTCTCCTTTTATTTGGAATAATAAAGGTGGAAAGGAAAAAAAAATTGCTAGTAAATTGGATGGGACGATAAGATTGGTTGTATATATTACCCCTTGTTCTAAGGAAATTTGAGGGAATATAAAATGACACAAGTTGCAAGTGGGGAGAGGAAACTAAACAAAACTAATGAAGCAACCAAAGCATAAGAATAAAGAATGGTACAAGGGGAAGATAGAGCGTCGAATAAATTCCCATGATATTAATGTAATGCTTATTTTTCAAATCTAGCGAATTGTAATAGAGAGGGGATAATTGAAATGAAGAGACGTAATTGTATCCTTGGGCTTGACATAACCATCAGTGTAGACCAAAGTCACTTTGGTCTACACGTGATGGTTATGTTCAATGTATAATTTTCAAAAACAAAATATATGAGCATGATCGACATAGAACATAGTAGATCCAACATCTTTTGCAAAATTATATTTTTTTATTATTTTTTGAATCCAACCAATTAATATTTGAATCACATTTTATACATCTTTGTGTGCCCATCAACTTTTTTTCTAATGTTTACATAGATTGAAAAACAAGAAATACCGTTTTAAAGAGGATGCATCCATAGGGATGCCACATATTTTTTATATGTTTTTGGTTGTGTAGTTTTTATGACACTAATTTATCTTTGAGTGCCTTTGGAACCATGCAAAAGAAATTAATTATAAAATTTGAAAGAAATTAAATGGAAAATATAATATGAAATTAAAACTTTGAAAATGATATGCCATTAGATATAGGATTCACTAATGAATCCATTGGCATAAAATCTACCAGTTAAGATTAAAGAGATGAAAGGGTTTCACCCCCTGGAAGTTGTAGTTGCAGAATAATCCTATAGTAAAGGGGTTGGATTTTCGGATTTTAAACCCTCGATCAAGAAATTTAGCTTGATTAAGGGTTTTTATAAATATTGATTGAGGAATTAATGATAATTTTCAAAATACCTAGATCAAAGGTTAATTAAACCCTTGATCAAGGTCCTCGTGGGTTAATAAAAGTAGCTCAATCAAGCTAAATACCTTCAAGACTAATTAAAAAGGGACCTCGAATGAGCTCTATAGATTTACTCAACTTATCTATTGATCTCTATATCTCAATAGAGGGTTTACTTAACCCAATATAACACCTCAATCTAGGGCTTTTTTTGTTCATCAAGAACCCTTAATCGGGGGCTTATTTAGGCAATCAATCAAGGTCTTAATAGCTCAATTGAGTGCTTAAAATTACCTCAACCAAGGGTATGAAAAACACTTTTCTCACACTCTCCCTTGCCAAACAGTGTTACCCAACTTCATGGATTCACTGATTGTATATTTCTAGATTCCAACATCTATTTTGACCTTAGCCATGGTAATAAGTTTTCAGGATATGAATTCTTGTGGAATGCAACTCATGAATCTATTGTACTTTATACTTTTCAACATTCCTTAGTTGGATTAGTTGGAATGATTTTTATTTGATCTCTCTTGCTTATGATCTTCGTGGTTTTGTTTTCTAGATTATATACATAGTTCTTTTGATTAAAACCTATCTAATAGCGAGACAGTCTGCACACCCATCGACATTTCATTTTCTTGAAATTCTATCTGATGTGTAAGTCTAGAGAAGTAAACTCATAGTTTTTTTGCCTACAACACTCTTGGAAACTTTATGAGATCAGCCCATCATGCTAAGCATCAACTCATCACTCATTAGAAATCAAGTTTTAGTCATTTCATTTGATTAGGGTTTCTAATCTTATCTTTCATTCATGTATGATGGAGAATTATCTAATTCAAACTATTATCTATGATTATTCATGCCTTATTAGAGAGTCTTAAATCCTTCCATATCCATAGTAGTTTCCTCTTTCCTTTTAGGAGATTAAAGATAACCATACAAATACTTCACGTTATCATTAATGTCAAGAGGAAATAAATACATTGGTAGGTGGAATTTTGAATTCGACTTTTATTTATCTTGTGGACATGACTAAGGATTGGTGGTGGATAAGTATTATTAGAAGATGGATTCATTAGTAAAATGGAATTAAATTTGTTTTTTAATAGACTCTACTGATGAACTATTTCAGGAACAAAATGATGTGTCTAAGGAAATATTGTGGAAAAGTACTTAATGCTTATTTCTCAAGAAGGTTGTACGATTTGGATAAATGAATGGAAGATGAATACTTGAATGACTACATTGGCATTATGTTTTTACATTAGTTTATGTTTAGCCAACATGTTAGAATATAGGCTTGTTAAAGAAAAACTTTGCATATTTTTCTTTTTATTTATTTGCCTAGGATTAATTCTAATTGTTGCTATTAGCTTAATCTTAGTTTTGGATCATTCATTTAAGGTTGAATTCTTATTTGGACTACAAGCTTACTCATTTCTATTTTATTTTTGTATGTTAACAAGATTACATCTGGTATGTTACAAACAATAGCTGAAAACATTCATCCTTACATGCTTGGAGCAGATGTAGGCAGCTCAGGGAAGTGTCAATATAAATCTCCCTTCTTATATTACTTTGCAAGAATTTTTTGGGAATCAATCTAACTATTCACCAACTCATGATGGATTAGTGATTTAGTATTAGTCCCACTAGTTAGTGATGATGTTATACATGTGATCTTTTACAACCTTATGGAAAAATATATTTTTCATACTTTGGAATTACTAGCATGGAGTTACTTCTCTCACATATATGATTGATTTGATTACGTCCATAACAACATATTGTTCTCTTACCTCATCATAGAGGAATGTTGAAATTATTTGGGTGTAGGGAATTAATGCTCACATTCGATGACAGAGAGGTAGTGAATGCCTTGACAGAAGATACTAATGCAAATTTTGACATTGAAGGTCATACACGTGTAAAGTATTATTGTACAAAAAAATCATCCAGGGTATAAGTTCCTGAGGAAATTTATGAATAAATAAATTGAAAGTTTGTTTTGTTTAGTATTTCCATCAACTTATGTTGTTAAGTAGGAGGAAAAGTTTAATTGTTCAACATGTGGGAAGAACATTATATAGGAAAATTGGATCATATATTTTTGTTTCATAAATTTGCTCGATCATTCATCCCCTTGACTTTTCTTATTGAGAAACTTTCCTTGAGAATCTGCATATTGGGATTTGTTTCGAATGGTTGACCTATTTTGCCTAACTTTTGTCTTGAGTTTCACTAAAAATGCTTCTCTAAGGATGTTCATCATGATTTATATTACTTTGCTCAATTTACAAGCTTATTTCAAACAAATGCTTATTTTCATGACTGGCATAGTTTGTTGTTGTTTTTCTTTCTTTAATTTAGTTAATTCACCTCATTCAGTTCAATTTGTACATAATTTTATCCTCTTCTTTATACATTTTTTTTATCCCATCAGGTGTGAATAATAAAATCATTGGAATGGTTCAAGTTCATTGTCCAAGAGGAAGTAAATACCTTAGTATAATGTAATATTTGAGGTTGGAAATATTGCACTTTCAAAACCATGTTTCATCTAAACCTTATATGTGGTAGTAAGGTTTAAAGAATGTGAAATCTTGTCAGATATTACTCATAAGTTTATTGGATTTTTTTCTCAGCATTTAAAAAATTCAATTTGTTGTCACCTAGGAAAAGTCAAACCTATTGGAATAAGGATCTCGATGGGATATCAATTTGCATGATCACTCTGCTTCATTATCTTGTTGATTTATTCGATTTCCAGATTATTCACTTTGGTCTAGAGAATAATTCTTCTTGGGATCTAGATTGCAATGGAGAGTTTATCTAATGAATATTTTTTCCTTATTTCAATTCCTAGAACTGTATAATGATTCATTTGCACATATCATTCATACTTTGATGATGTCCCAGATTTATTCCATGTTGTTGGGTTATTTTCTTATTTTTCAGTCGGTTGCATTTTATTTTTATGACTCACATTTTATGTTTTGGGTTTCTTTCAGTTTAGTTTTATTTGTTTTATAATTTGGTTAGATTCGATTCTTTCTTTTTTCTTGTACAGATTGTTTTCATTTTTAATTTGACCACTGATTTTTCCTAAACTATTTTGACTCCCTTGTTTGGCCTAAGGATTAATTTTTGAGTTTGAATATGCGGTAGGTCCAACTCTGGTTCTACACTAAAGAGATTCTTACAAGTCTTATAAAACATGGGTTGCTCTGTGTGAATTATTTTCATGAAGTTTTTAACTTTGGATATTGACTAATAGTTATGGTGGAATACATGTGCTTATAGAGAAGTGCACTAGTAATATGATAGATAAGGAAAGTGTCTATATGTTTTTTTCTTTGAGCTCCATCCACCTCACATTAATTAATCGGATATTACTATGATGGTTCTTGGGGAGACCTATGGGTTAAACTCAAATGCATAACATCTACTTAGCAAATCAAAGAAACTCTTGTATCACCCCACTTCCTTCACACCATGTTTGCATACACAATATTTCTATACAAAATCTAAAAGGGTGATCATTATTTGAAATAAAAAAGAAGTTGAAAGCACTATTAATAGTATGAGAAGTACAAGTAAACTTGTCAAGGATATGGATGCTCATTGGCAACAGAGCTATGCTTGTATGGTAGCGAGGAAACTTTGTCGGGGCTATAAACACTTGTTGACAATGAAGCAATGCCGAGAAAAGAAAGATGAGGAACACACTTATGTAGATGTATGTTTGTTATAAAAAAAGTGAAAACCACAGTTAAACCAAATCCAATCGAAAGTTTATATCCATTTAAAGAATTTACCTCGCTAATTATCTATTTGTAAAGGGTATATTAGATGGCAAGTACTTGAAATCTAGGGTTATATATTTTTGGCATCATTATGGTACCCATGACTATTGGAAAATTGTCTACAATTTGTTGAGCTTATCCTTAACATCCATATTTGAAGTGAAGGCCCTAGATTCTTATGAAAGAGATAACTATCTCTTCTAGTTTGTTGCCATTTATTGTGGCCACAACCACCCCACTTTTTCTTTTTCTTTTATAAGGAAAAGGAAAGGCCCCCGCCACTAAATTTAAGCTACAATGCATAATCCTCTACTACTATGAGCCTATTGATTATTCTTTACCTACCTTGAGCAGGGTGAGGGTTTTATATATTTATTGATTGTCATCTTTGAGAAGGTTTTTCATGACCAATAATGTCTTTGATGTTGTGCTTTCAAATGTTCTTCATCGTTCCTTTAGTTGATGATGCTTCTTTGATCTTTGCATGAGGAGATTGGCAACTTATCTTTGGAATCTTTTGCAGAGTTAGAAATATTTGTCGATCCTATATCATTGCTCGGTTTAATGTTCTATTTTATATGACTTGAAGAGAATTTGCTTTTAAGGATTTTCTTTTTCCTTATGCATTGGTCTAAAATATCATTTCATTGCATCATTGAGAATTAAATGGTTGACTTGAATGAAGAACATATTTGCATTTTTTGAATCCTCTTGCTTGCACATTATGCCTAATGTCTTCATATTTAGGATTGAAATCCCATAGGTTAGTTAGATTCCTCAATGTAAAGCCCATGACTTGTATTAGAGGAATTTTAATGTATTCTAACATTTTGAGACATTATTTTTAGTTAAGAAAGCAAGGCATCTCTATCCTCATAATATTAGTTTACAACAAAAAGTTAGTTCATAAAAGGCCAATATCATGGAGAAATTCCTTCTTTTCATTTCCACAATTTTGAATAATCCTTTATGTTCATCTCTTTTTCATTGGATTAGTAAAATGGAAATGGGAAAAATCTAAATTCTATAGCATACTAGCAATAACAAAGCTTATTCTTGCTATGGTTGTAGGAACATGGTTGCATTTAATAAAGTCATTTTATTTACAATATACTTATGCTATTCCAAGTCTTCAAGAAGATCATGCCTAAACAAAAGATCATATGCCTAGAACACAGAGGAACTCAAGAGCATATATTTTAATTAATGTAAAAGGATGGAAAACTCAAGTGTGCATGTGGGAATCCCCTGATCTTGTACTTCTTGTCCAAGCTCCTCTCTAATCATATATTAATCCTTATTGAATCCAACATTCAAAATTAAGCCTTATTTTTCCCTAAACTCAACTGGATTTTATTTTAACAAAATCCCATTATTTTCTTTTTCACTCATTTCTATTCCAAGGTATGGGTTTTATTGTATTTTAATGGAACCCTAATACCTGATTAGAGCCTTGACTTCTATGTGGAACCTTGATCCACAGTGGAACATTAAACCATAGGATGGTCTACCCATCAGACTCTCCTTATCGTCCTTTCCTTTATTGGGAATCCTCATTCAAAATGTTTTTTTTTTGTAAGTTAGATTGATATTACCATCAAAATTCAGAGTTCAAAATATATAACTTGTGACTTGGTGCAAGGCCTTCCATGAATGGAATCTAGAGTCTGCAACAAGTCTCATAATCTCATAAAAAACTGCCTCGGAAGCCTAATAAAATTCTGATGATGCAATTATCTTTATAAAATATAATGGAAGCCAAAACATGCTTGTGGGCTACTGGAACTAAAGACCACTGAGGATCCAAAATGATCCTAATAACTACTAAAAGTGAAAACATGCTATAGACTGCAACCATGATAGATAAAAAGAACTAAACACTAGACTAATAACTTCCATCTTCGCCTCTGGGAGGAAGTTGTCCAATAGAAGCACATGCACATTGACGATGACAATCTGGACATGCCTGGTAAGAGGTCTGGCCTGAGAGTGAATCCAGAAGGTCGAAAAGCTTACGGTCCATTTCCTCTTGGCGAAAGTTTTTCTCCACTATGTCCCTACAAAGCTAAAAAGCGAGTTGTAACTGCTCATCTGAGAAGCGCCTTAGAGAGCGAAGAGGAACCTGTGAACTGCTGGCAGTGGCATGGTAGCTATGCAGATCAAAAGAAACTACATTGGGTGACAATTCTGTCACATATAGAGGGGAGGTTGGTGAGTTATCTTGTAGAGGCTCAGAGTGAATTTCTTCCTTTACTTGAGTGCCAAAATCCCAAATATCATCTTCTTGTTGGCTCGTAGTTGGAGAGGAGGAAAGAAGAAAGGATTCCAAGAGGCTGGATGAGGGGAGTAGAGAGGGATGGTGACAAGATGGGTTGTGAAGAGCACCCAAGCCACAGTTGGGTCTACCTCTTTCCTAAGGCATTGTGAAGGTGAAAGGACGAGGAACTAGAGAGAAAAAGTAGAGGAGAATGGGATGAACAGAGGAGAGGAGACAGGGGTACAAAAGTCAATAACCACAATAGCAAGTTACCCAGTAAGAATGCAGATGAAAAAGGAAGTAAGATGGAGTTGAGCTATAATGGCCATGGTGATATTCAAAGCCATTAAATCCTTCATTATGCATCCATAAATGTCCTTGTCCTTTGTTGTACCAGTCCCAAGCTTTCCCACCTGCGACAAGACTGATGTCATAATGTTGTGCATGAGAGTTAGAGCATGCGAGGGACACTTGAATTATTGAAGCACCTTGGGTAGGAGGCCATGCCCATGGAGAGGACATCAATGTCCAAATTTCACCCTAGAAATTATTTCTAGGTGTCACCCCATCTAGGGTTCAACAGTCGATTTGAGCTAGCTCAAAGCAATCATGAAAATGTGGGGGTATGGGGTGATGTTTGTTTGTAAAACAAATATCTTGTTCCCCACTGGTGACTCCAATGTTGGCTAGTTTGTCTGCAACTTTCTTGGCCTCACACCTGACATGAGAGGGGATAAGAGCCATAGAAGGAGACACCAAAGATTTAATGGTTTCCAAGGTGTTGAGGAGACACCAGATGGGAGACATCTTTGTTGGGTTTGATCTATGCAGAATCTTGGAAAAGAGAGATACGATGACTTGGGAGTCCCATTCCATGATAAGCTGATTCAAATTGACCTGAATTGCATATTGAAGTCCTCACAAGAGTCCCCAAAGTTTTGTCGAATTATTGGTGTCTTGCCTGAGACTTCCTGCTAGCATATGGATTATTGTTCCATTGGCATCTCAGAATACCAACCCAAAACCGACAGGTGTCTAGGGTTTCCCTTGGATGAACCATCAAAGTTTATTTTGAGGAAGCCCCCTTACATATTCTTCCACGTGGTTGGGTTGTGAACAATGTTAGTGCATGTGGTTGAGGTGGTTTGGGAATGAGCGAGATTGAGTTTCAATTGATCAAGCATGGCTCTTTCCGAGGGGTCACAAGACATGTCTTCTTCGTTCCATTTTTGAGCTCTGATAGTCTCTCAAATATTCTCACATATCTTGCTCCACACTCGGGTTTTTGGAGATTGTTTGGAATGGTAGATTATTTGATTTTGTTCCTTGCATATTTTCCAGACTGTAAACCCCGAGAGTAATTGCCAGATTATGTTTAGAATTGGATTTTGGAATGTTTCTTCCCTCCATATTTCAATGGTATGAATTATGTTGACACGCTTCTTGTATGTCATCCTCATAGCTTGAGTTGCAAAGTCCCAAATGTTGTTGTTGAACTGGAACTGATTGAGAATATGTTCCATGGTCTTCGCTTGTGTGGAACAAAGGGGGAAAGACAAGGGGCTTGCAAATCCACACATTTGAATATTGTCCCAAGTTGATATGCAATTTTGGACAAGAAGCCACAGAAAGGTGCACACTTTGGGCAAGAGGTGCGCCTTCCATATGCTCTAGAAATTCTTATCGGTGGGATGAACATGAGACTGAACCATGATTCTATAAGATTCTTTAGAAGTGAAACTACCCAAAGTGGAGTCACCCCAATGAAGGATATCTGGTTCATGGAAGATTCAAATCTTTCTCAAGGTGGCCTCATTCTACCAAGGTGTCAAGTTACAATTTGTGGGAAGGTTGAAATCCACAAGGGCTCATTTCCATTTTCTCCAGTGAGGAGAGGCAACATCATATTTCCAGAGTTCAACAACATTTGTGTGGATCACATTCAACATTTGCAAGTATATTTCCTACATGTGAACCTGAGAGAGAAACGGGGGCATTTGTTGCCAGGAGTCTGACCAAAATAAGGCATTCTTCCCATCACGAATCCCCTAGAAAGCATGATCTTGAATGAAAGTATTGTGTTGTCATGCTACATTCCATATTAAGAATCCCAACCATTGCTCATTCGACCTTATCTGTTTGGGTTTCTGAATGTGAGGGGCATATTTTTTCCTCCATAAGCTGGCCTAGAGATCCATTGGACATTTTAGCCATTTCCACCAGATTTTCAAACGCATGACTTTGTTCAAGAGATGAGGGTCCTGTAGCCCAATTCCACCTGAGAGTTTAGGCTTGCATAGCTAGCCCCAGCTAACTAGGGCCCACTTTCGGCCCTCTTTAGTACCCTGCCAAAGGAATTTCCTTTATATTCCTCGAATAATGTTTAAAACATATTTGGGAGCCGCCAATGCAGAAACATGTAAATAGGACTACGCAAAATCACTCGAGGGAATGCGCACAAACCAAACCGGTTCACGTCACACCACAGTCCCTCCTGTTTATACAGATTATAACAACGAAAGAAACACAAACTATAACTATGTTCTCAATCATACTGAGTGCACCAACATTACATAGCGTAAGACCACTCCAATTATGTGATCCTTACTACGTGCAATGTTATATGGAGCACCTGAATGCCACAACGTGCATAATTGTTCTGAATCCACTTGCAAGTCCTACTTTCCTGTGTGTGTGGACTATGTTCCAACGCACGCAACGAATCCAGTCACTTGTGCACACGAACCATTTTCCACGCGCACTATACTTCTAGCCTCCCTTAGGAAGCTCTTGAACATGCCCAAGACTATCTTAACATAAGTTACATATCAACTAACGTACTCAACATGTACGCCTACAATACTGGATAATCACATTTCACTTACATGAATAAACAAAATTAAACATAATAACAACCATTACTCATATGCAACATCATGTAAGAGATAGACCATGACAAATACAAGTAAATGAACACGCAGTAAATAGACAAGTACATATTAGTACTTATCTTTTAGAAAATCGCCAACTGCACGCATGACTCGGATGTTCCTCCCAGCCATATATGTTGTTGCTCATAATCTTTCAGCAACAAGTCACCCCCGAGCTAGGGATTAAACTCCACCAGGGAAAAACAATTTTAGTGTCAATCTATGGTCTAACAAACAAAGGAATTTCTCAATCCAAGGTGTCGACTACTTCAACTAGTCTACAATCCCTGATTATGCACATGCATGTCCCACCCTAGGATGTATGCCCCTTCTCTGCTCAACAGTCCTTCAGTTTCCCCACTTCCCTTCCAGGGCTTCAACAACAGGCTATACCAAGAAGTCTCATAGCACTACAACTAATGCCCAGTGCACCAGGGAACAATTCCCAGCAAAATCTCACCTGGAGAGAATGCTCACGGGCCTGACAACCCGCTTCTTCAACATCATACAGGCCTAACAACCCACCTCTTCGACCACATATGGGCTTGTGAATCCGCTTCTTCAACCGCATACAAGCT
>JASDQU010313921.1:0-13463 GCA_032191745.1 Picea mariana
ACCAGTAAGGAATAAGTCATCCACATACAGGACCAAGATTAGGCACTCATTACCAACAATATGATAAGATAGGTTTGGATCAACAACACTCTTGTTGAAGCCCAAACTCATCAAGAATCCATCCATCTTCTCGTACCAAGAACAAGGTTCTTTCTTTAGTCCATGCAGGGCTTTCTTCAACCTGCACACGTGATTTTTCTCGTCGTGTATCACAAATCCTTTTGGTTTCTCGATGTAAACTTCTTCATCAATATAGCCATTGAGAAATGTTGTCTTTACATCCATCTAATGTAGTTTCCAACCCATGGATGCAACTAGTGAAATGATAGTACGTGTTGACACTCAGAACTGAAATGGGTTGCAGCAAATCAATCCCGAGGAAACCTTGAACCACTTTGGATTGGAAGGCTGCCCTCCCCCAACCTGAGAGGGATCTCTCAAAAAATGTCACAAAATAAATTGAAGTAAACGTGAAAAAGATGGGAAGATTTATGGGTGAATGATGGTCTTGGATTTTTGGAGTTTGGGGGTTAAACCAGGGAAATGGTCCATTGGGCATGGAGTCAAATGAAAACCAAGAAAAAGAGACAATAGAAGAGATCAAATAACTTGCATAAAGTGAGGCAAAGTAAGTTTATCTTTCAGCGTTTTGGTAAATCAGGATGCGATAGCGGAAAGAAAAAAGGAAAGGCCGATGTAGCAAAGGATACATGCAGAACTCTAAAAATGCAGATTGGTCTTACACCGCTGATATATCCTTTTGTTATGGTAGTGGTCGTACTAAAGTATAACGAAGCACATCGGTTAGAAGAAAACAAAATGTAATGCAATCGTGATGGATTAAGGAAGACATAAAGAAATGATAACACATCAACTGTGAGTAAGGAGAATATCAAATAAATTCCAAACAAATTTAACACAGTTGAAGGAGAAGAAAACATGCTGAAAGAAATCAACCGTGATGAATCTCACAATCACAAGGAAAAATCATCTTTATTACTCCATTAACGGCTTACAAAAACTCAGTCATTACAATGAAACCCTCTTCGAAAGAGGTTTCCCCCAAGTGCTGTGCTCATGTGCACCCCCCCTTCTTTCTTGTTGTTACCTCCTCTTTTAAAAGAGAAAAATCTAAAACAAAACTCTTAGTGTTCCGGGAATTGGAAACAGTTTGTCTTCTAGACTCTACGGCTGCCAGATGCTTCGTTGAACCATTATCAGTCTTTTGACAAGTGGGGTGTTCTCTTAGTATTAGCCATGCATTTGATTCTATTTATGGTTGCATATATGTTAGGAAACAATCATGACAATATCCTAAAAACAATATATGATCTCTTTGCAAGAAAGCTGGGATAGTTGAAGTCGAATTCCTTGAAATCCATGATCTGGAGTCATCATGCTAATCACTCTGCCACCTATAAGTTTTGACTGCCATCTCATCACCAAAACACCTTCAAAATATGTTGAGCTTCTTTCTCTTATCAAGATTTTATCCACCGTCAACCTGGCACTCTCTCAGTGCAAGCTGTATCATTGAAGGCTCGACTGCTGACTAAAATATAGAAATAATCTTCAATCTGCTGCTCTTTCTCTAGAAAACTGGAATTGGCTCGCCAAATATTGGAACTGTTGCCTGATGTTTCATGATGTACACAAGATCTAGAAAATGGCTCCATTGGGCTTCCTGCGGAGTGGTCAACCAGGGCCTTCGAAACCGCATTTGAAGACAGGAAGTTGCTGAGTCCCCAGCTGTTGGTCCAGTGTTGCACTAGATTTCTTAAAAAAATACATAGATTTCACACATGCTTGGGGGGTAGAGATCCCTGATCTTTTTGACATCCTTAATCACTTCAGGGAGGCATGAAATGGGTACTCTTAGCTCCACGTCGAAAGTGAAGGAAGTCATCACCCGGCGATCCCATGGACATAATCATTTCTTCATCTTCATCTTCAGTTGACATACCTGTAATCTTTGTTTCCAATAGCAGACGATGATGATGATGTTACTACTCCGGCAGCTGCCTGCAATGGGTACTGTTGAATCTGGCTCCCGCTCCCAGTGAAAGACAAATTTTTCGTCCCCAGAAGAAGACCAGGTTGGTGTAGTTTCTGCAGCGAGTTAACTGAGATTGAAGGGCGTGCGAGGACGTTGTTGCTAGTGGTAATAGCAGTGGCCAGACTTAGCAAAGTGGGGGAAGAAATAGAATTAGATTGAGAAGTGACGGCGGTAGTGTGGCCTTCCACAGGCTTTCTTGAATGATGACGGCCCCTATGCATGTGGCGTTCGCAGTACTTTTGGTCAGGGACGGCGTCCCATGTGCAACGCCATTTCTTACCGTCTGTTCTCCGACATCTTCCTGGTTGAGTGGAAAGATGATGATGAGGAGGAAGTGGAGGAGATCGTTCGGGAAGTGAATGCAAACTTTTGTGGATAGGAATGATAAGCTCGGGCAGCATAGGGATACAGGCCATCATGTACTTGAAAATCGACGTCTGGTGTTCCAGCTCCTCCCACTGCGCTGGACTGAAGGGAGGACGTACTCCTGTTCTTACACCATGCATTCCCATTCCCGTTTCCATTACCCCAAACTCTCTTCCCATTGCCATTGACGACCCCGGCATCCCTGCTGGAGGTCTATAGAAACGTAGGCTGTGCCTTGCGTCTGTTGCCGATAAGACCGAGTCATTGTTTCGGAGGAGTCTGGACTCGAAAGAAACAGTGCTGCTACTGCCGTCATTGTTCAATATGCCTCTTTCGGAGGAAGCGTATGAATTGGTCGAGGAGGGAGCCAAACGAGGATGGCCTTCTGACACAAGACAGGCGCTGTTGTTGTCGATGCTGCTTCTATTACGTAGTACTGGAAGATGATGATCGCTGGCACTGGCATTCACACTGGCACTGTCCATCTGAATTTGCATTTTCTGCTTCTGATAGGAAAATGGGGTATAACCATCTATTCGAGCTATCTTCATGGGACCTCCTACTTTGCCACTCCTAAAATTGTCCAACTCCACACCCACCCAGGCATCTCGCTTGTACAGTCAGATTTTCCGCTGAATCCATGAATATTGTATCTGTAACACCCTGCCCTTCACAGCCAGGCAACCATGCAGCTACGAGCGCGTCCACCCTGTCAAAATAGGGTTCCACCACCAACGGTCTCCCCCACAAGTCTGGCCGAATTGTCAGTCTGAAAGAGCGATGTTATATGAAACAACTGTCCGAGAATCAATTGACCGCAAGTTCTGGATTTCCATTTCCAAATCATGTATTTTTGGTAAACTTTTAGAATTAGCCATGTCTCCCTTGTATCTTGCTTATCATTCTCAACAATTGACTGTGAAGACGCCATGAAGCTTGCATTTTCCACAGAAAACTTGCATTCCAAACCCGATGATATGGAGTCGGGAACATCTGGATGTTGTACGCTATCAATTTCCTCTTCAAAAACTCCATCTACATCGACTCGATGCACCTTAATTCAAAAATATTGTTGCTACCTGTTGTCTCATGAATCTGACTGAAATGGAACAGGAAAAAACTCCAAAAACTCAGTACAGACCATAGTTACCCCTAACAACTACACCTTCAGCTCAATCCCCGCTAACTGTTATCCAATGATCATGATGCAAGTGTACTACCTATTGTTGGTCATCTAATTCTCAGAACAGAAACCAGGGAGTTTCAATTTCTGTCAGTCCCTTCAGCTCTGTTTACAGGTAGAAGATGAAAATATTTGAGCAATTTGATTAAGCACAGCGGATCAGAAAAATAAATATTATAGCAAATGGAATAAAATCCCAAGCCCTCTGGTCTCAAAAAATTGGATTAGCTGATCACTTGTAAGTATTCAACATTAGCCACACTTGCAAGACCACTGCTATCTGAAGGTCATGCTTCCATTCTGCTGCATTCTCAGCCTTTCAACGAGAGACTTGTAAATAGATTTGAGAGCTTTAACATCACAAAGCTTCTGCTCCAAGCAATACTTCTCAGCAAGATCATTAGGGCACTGAATTGCTGGAAATATGTTCATTGTGAGATGTAAAAGGAAATCATCCCCACATTTTTCGTAGATGACCTTTTCAGTAACAACAATTTCACCAAATAGAGCATAAGTGTGTGCATCCCAAAGTTCAAATGTGTTGTCAAGAACACTATAGCAACACCTTGCTGCAAAATTTTCCATGATAAATCTTCTAAAACCAGGTACCTTCTCATCTTCATTAGGCCTGGTGCACCGATTTTTAATAAATTTAATGAATACCTGTACACGGGACTTCCTAACAAGAATGTCTTTGTGACTGCAAGCAGCACATATAAGCAACTGGATTATTTCATTCAAATATCCAGAGTTTTTTGGGACAAGGAAAACTGCAGATAATTCATATGATGTTGTCGCATGCAGAAAATTAAAGAAAGTCTTATGCAAATCTTGCAGCTCTCGTATTTCCCGATGGGCATTTGATTATAATCAGTTCGAGATGCTTTAGCTGCCCTGTGGACTTTGGTAACTTTGATGCACCTCAGTGCAATGTGGTGCTTCCTCAAACTAACTCTTCCTTTTTTGTGGCTAAGTCTCAAGTTGTAAACCTGCAACAATTGCTCTCCCATTCGGGCTATCTTCTTCTCTAAAGATCAAGTTGCTCTAATACCCAAATGATGTATATTGAAGGGAGGCAAGCCTTCTTAATTGATCAGCTCCCAATGCACTGATGACATTCCCAAATGCCATCAGCCCCTTGTTAATGTGAATAAATGAGAACCAATTTGTACCTTGGGTAGCATAGTCAATTTTTCTATCTGTTACAACAGTACGGATGGAAGTATATCGGGATACTAGAGAAAATCTCTCCTCATAGTCAATTCCCTCCACCTGTGAAAATCCTCTAGCTACAAATCTCTCTTTGTATTTATTGAAACTTCCATCAGTTGCATGTTTGATCTTATATATCCACTTGGAAATTACTATAGACTTCCATTCTGGTCTCAGAAAAATATCCCACACATCACTCTTCAATATGGAGTGATACTCTTCTACCATGGCATCTTTCCATACCTGTTGACTTGTCACTTCTCCATGACAAGTAGGCTCAGTATCAATGATGTGGCTCATGGATGAAAAATATCTCAAAAATATCTTTGGTCTCTTTGTCTCTCGGGATGTGTCTTGAGGAGCTCCATGGCCCTTTGCCTCTTGCATATTTTTTCGATCCTAGGTAGGCCTCTTATGGCCTACTGCAATGTCTCTGGGGATATCAACTGGACAAACTGGATCAATTGGAATAACTGGATCAAATGGAATAATGGTTGCCTCCCCCTGAACTGTTGAAGGGGGAGAAGGTACTATCTCACTGTCAATCTCCATCTGAGATAACATCTCCATCAAAAATAACATCTCCATCAATATCCATCAAAGATAACATATATGCTTACCTCAATCTATCTCTGACCAGGGATGTAGATCCTATATGCCTTTGAAGATTCACTATATCCCACAAATGTACCTTTTCTTCCTGAAGGGTCTAGCTTGGACCTCTTCTCTTTGGGTACATGAAAGTATACTAGACATCCAAATATCCTGAAGTTTCCAAACTCAGGCTTCACTCCGATGAAGGCTTCTTCAGGAGTTATTTTCTTCAAAATTTGGTGAGGACTCATGTTCTAAACATATAATGTTGTCATGCATGCTTCTACCCACATAATCAGAGGCAGACTCCAATCATGTATCATTTATTTGGTTTCCTCGATGATGCTTCTATTATTCCTCATTGCAACCCCATTTTATTGAGGGTTGTAAGGAACTGTGTACTCCCTACTGATCCATGATTCAATACAGAAATTACGGAAGTATTTGGAGGTGTATTCTCCTCCATTATCTGATCTTAGTACCTTGATCTTTCTTATGGTTAGGTTCTCAACCTGAGCTTTGAATTCTTGAAATATTGCAAGGACTCCATCCTTGGTCTTCAGGAAATAAATCCAAGTTTTCTGAGAGCGATCATCTATGAAGAGCACATAGTACAAATATCCATTCAGGGAGGCAACATTCATTGGCCCACACACATCTGAATGTATCAAGTCCAATATTTCCTTAGATCTATTGTCACTTCTCAAGAACGACCCTTTGACATTATTTCCAAGGGCACAACCTCTGCAAAAACCTTTATGTTGAATATGTATCTCTGGAAGGCATGTTACCATTTTCCCTAGAGATGGAAGGGATCTATAATGAATGTGAACAAGTCTCCTATGCAATAGCTCACTCAAGATGATAGTATCATGTAAAAAGGCTTGGATAGGTATGATGGTCAACCTATATAAGTTTCTTTCTCAAACATCAATTACTCTGGAAAAATTTATATGTTAGTCCTTGTGCCATGCAAGAACTTTTCTTTCATAAAAGGTAACCTTGTAGCCTTTGTCTTCTAAGGCAGAAATGGAGACAAGGTTCGTCTTCATCCCAGGTACATAGTACCTCACTTAACTGAAGAGGTATTTCATAACCTAGTTGGAATGTAGAAGTTACAACCCCTTTCACATTATATCTGGCATTGTCTCCAAGTAAAACATGTATATTTTTCTCTTTCTCAACAAGATATGTCAGGTGATCTCTAAATTTGGTCATGTTCCTAGAGGCACCACTATCAATTAACCAAGTATCATTATCAGTAGGAACCATACATGAGAGTGTTGAAATGAATAAGAAGGCTTCTTCTTTGATGTATTCATTTCTCTGAAGTCTTGGCTTCCAGGAACTATATTTCTTTTTTCATCAACCTTATCTTCCATCATAGTTTTGTTCATCATATTTTTAGATTCTTCACAAACCCTTGCCAACTAGGCTAGAAAACCTAACAGCTAGGCTAGGCTAGCAACCTTAGGTTTTTTTGGGCTTGTGAATATCAACAATAATCCTTGAAATTCAGAAGAACACTAGTGAGCTTAAAATCTCCTTCAATGAGCTGTGGAAACCCTAGATCTGAATTTTCTGCAGAAAATTGTGAAACCCTAGAAACCCTAGGGCCAAAAATCCAAATTCTCAAAATTTCAATATGAGAGTTGTTGGAGGTGTACTAAGGGAGGTCGTACACCCCTATGTAATTTGTATCCCCAAAGTTTCAGTTTTAAGTGATGGAACACCCAAGAAGGAGAGGGTCGTACGGATTTCTAGAAACCCTAGGAGGTTATACAGTTTTGCAGAAGAGAGAGGACAATTGTTAGAAGCTTGTGCAATGGCTTCTTCAACACCTATGCTCTGATACCATGTTGAATTTTCACTATTCTAGTCTCAAGAATGAGGTTTATTTCATTTTATTATTTACTTGAACCAAAAATAAATGTAGCTACACAATGTACAAGTGTTGCAATAACCAAGATCAGAAGAAGAATAACCATGCACAAGAACACAAGAAATATCCTAGGAAATACCTTCTCAACAAGGGATAAAACCCCAAAAATACTTTGCTATATTCTCAAGAGAAGATCATCCAACCATGAAACCCTAATGCACACAAGAGGGTTCTCTACTACCTTGAAAATTGCACCCAAGAGAGGTGCACACTTCATCCCTAGAAGATGTACCTGCTGAAATTTCCAAAATGACAAGTGACTTGTGTGTTTCCTTAATGGGGAAATCACCTTTATTTATACTAGAATGGACAGACCAAAAGTGGTGTATATTGGCACAACAGGGACAACCTCAATAACTCAGAAAATAATTATTACAATAAACATTAATTACCTTTCACATATGGTGGAGTTGACCTGTACCCTTTACATCACAATTAGGGTTACAGGTAAATCTTACTCTTAGAAAATATAGCAAGGGATATCACACATCCACTAGTGCTCAACTACTAGGGGAATGTTCACCTATGCTCAGCCACAGGGACATCCTACTCAATAGATCTCTATCTCACTAAGTCTATAGAAGAATAATATGGAGTACCATCTCAAGCCTGACTCAGCTGAGTCCACAAGGCATGAGACCACACATCATAAAAACTCAGTCTAGAGTTTGACACACACCCATCACATGGCCACCTTCACCTCAAACATGGGTACACATCGTTTCATCTCAATCCCAAGAGGAATGACACACCCAACTCATGTGAATCCTCACCCCACATAGGGGCACACGTCATCTCATATCAATCCAGAGAGGAATGACACACACATCTCATGGGCACACCCAACACATGGGCTCTCTCACATGTCAACTCACTAAGTTTGTGTCCTTGAGGATGTTTCACGAAGATGTAATCATCAAAACCATGGATTTTTCCATGGAAATGTTGTTGTTATTGTTTTCTTGTTCTGGACAGGTTACCTTGGAGGCATGTCACTAGTGATAGCTCTGAGAGGAAGATATAGTGATGATTACAGAAAGAAAATCATTGGATAATATCTGGTTTGAGACATGAATCAGTCTGACCATAGTTTGTACACATTGACAGTTCAACCAGTTATGGAATAAGAGACTTGCTCATTTTCATTATTGAGCTCTTCCTACTTTGGGGAAGATGGTGATGAGTCTTCCAAAGATTTGTATTGAGCATGATGGCATTTGCAGAGATTGTGCTCTTGGCACAAATGCCAATGAATATTTTCCAAGTAATGACAACAGATCCAAGAGGATNGGATATTGGACTTTGTGCATTCATCTTTGTGTGGGCCTATGATAGTTTCTTCCTTGAGTGGATATGGTCTCATGGATGAGAAAGTAATAGTGACTATGATAGGTTGGTTACAATGACAGGCTGAACACTTCGGGATATTTGGGTGTCTTGGTTACATTCACGTACCCAAGGAGAAAAATATGAAGTTATACCTCTCAGTCAGGGCACAATTGTTGGGTACCGTGAATTGTCGAAGGAATATCAGATCTACTTCCCAAATCAAAGACAGATTGAGCGATATGCAGGAGGAGATGGTGTCTTCTCCCGCTCACCCTTCAGTAGTTCAAAGGGAGCTAGTTGATCCCATGGAGATAGTTGAGCCTGTTGATCCGGTTGATCCAGTACATCCTATTGATGTTCCTAGAGATATTTCAGTAGGTCGAAAGAGGCCTTCCTCAGCTCATTCAGGCTCTACAGGAGGCAGAGAGATATGTAATCCTCATGGTAATTTTATATAAAGTAAGAGACCTCAGAGATTCTGGAGATATGGTGCAGTTATGAGCCACATCATTGAGCCTTCCTGTTATGAGGAGGCATCCAATCAGCCAGTATGGAGAGATTCCATGATGGAGGAGTATCAATCCATCATGAAGAATAATGTGTGGGATATTTTTCTGAGACCCAAGGGAAGTTTGTGGTGACTTCCAAGGGGATTTACAAGATAAAACAGGCAGTTGGCAGGAGCATCGAGAAGAACAAAGAGATATTTGTAGCCATAGGATTCTCTCAGGTGGAGGGAATATACTATGAGAAGACCTTTTATCATGTTGCTTGATATACCTCCATTCAAATGATTATTTCACTTTCTTCAACCTTGGGTTGGAGATTACATCAGATGGATGTGAAGACAACTTTCCTCAATGGGGAGATTAAGGAAGAGGTGTATATCGAGCAACCAGATGGTTTTGTGATTCATGGGAAGGAGTTCCATGTATGTAGGTTGAAGAAGGCCCTGTATGGACTCAAGTAGGCCCCTTGTGCTTGGCATATGAGGATTTATGGATACCTGATGATTTTGGATTTCAGCAAGAGTGTTGTTGATGCCAACCTGAACTATTAGGTTGTTGATGGTGAATCCCTAATTTTTGATCATGTACGTTAATGATTTATTTCTCACCGGAGCAGAGAATTTCATTTCTTATTGGCAGCATGATTTGGCCTTTGAATTTTATATGAAGCATCTTGGCAAGATGCATTGCTTCTTGATACTTGAGGTGTGAGAGAGAACTAATGATATCTTCCCGAGTCAACGGAAGTACATAGTTGATATCTTGAGGAGATTTGGGCTATTGGACTGTAAGTCCATGACCACACCAATGGTGATGAATATGATGAAGTTGAGTGAGTCTTCTTCCGATAGAGACTTAATTGATCCGACCTTAGATAGTCAGCTGATTGGATCATTGATGTATCCGTTTAACACCAGAAAAAATATTTTCTATCTAGTGAATGCACTTAGCCAATTCATGAGTTAGTCGAGGAAGATACATTGGGTGGTTGCTAAGCATGTGTTGAGATATTTGCGAGACATAGCTAGATATGACCTGAGACATGCTTCCAGTGTTGACATGAGACTGCAGGGATATTCTTATTCATATTGGGCAGGGAGCGCAGTTGACAGGAAGAGCATCTCAGGGTGTTGTTTCAATTTTTGAATTTGACGTGGTTTCCTGGTGTAGAAGGAAACATAATTTTTGTTTTGAGTACCACAGAAACCGAATATCTTGTTGTATATATGGCAGTATGAGAAGTAGTGTGGATTTGGAAGCTCCTTACATGATTTTATGGTAACATATTGGATCCCACCATGATTCATTACATTTGAGATATGGTCCAGAGGAAGACAATACTAGTTGAGTACCTTCCTACAGACGAGCAGATTGTAGATGTTCTCACCGAGCCTCTTGCCAAGTCGAATTTCGAGTACTTCCATGATAAAATTGGAGAGAAATTTACCTCTCGTTAAGAGGGAGTATTGATGGTTTCATCTTCATGAGAAATTCCTCTGTGACGATAATCCTCGATGGACTGAGTTGAGTATGACACTTATCAATGGACTAATAAGTTGTATTGGGTTGGAGCCCAGGGACCTTTGGATTGTAATCCATTTGGTTGAGATATCTCTCTAGGTATTCTCCCCAGAGTAGTGGGTTGGGTCAACCTATGAGGACACTGTCCATATCTTCTCCCCAGGGCAGTGGGTTGGGTTGATTTGTGAGTGTGTTGTGCCTTCTCCCTATATTCTCCCCAATGGACTGAGTTGGGTTGACCTGATACGGTTCTTCTCCTCAGTTGTGCTTGAATGGGTTGACTTGATACGGTTCTTCTCCTCAGTTGTGCTTGAATGGGTTGACCTGAGACAAGTCTTCTCCCCAGGTGGATGGGTTGACCTGAGACGAGTCTTCTCCCTACATCGAGTTGGGTTGACTTGGAGAATCCTCCTCTGAATAGAGTTGAGCATGACACTTGTCAGATTAGTGACAAGTTGTCATGGGGTGGCACCCAACATCCCATGGGAGTAGACAATGAGGACACATCCCTTGGGAGTTGACCAAGTGGACACGTCATGGGCGAGTAGGTCCTTGACGATGCACTACAAGTGACTAGTTCCTAGTTCCACACTATGAGCAAGTAGGTCCTAGTATATTCTAGTGGTGACGAGGCCCTATAAAAGGTCCACATTGGGTTTATCCATGTGCGACTTGATGATGCTACCAGTATCATGGTCTATGTGACCATGGCATGGTCGTAGGATCATGGCATAACATGTGAGGCTATGAGAACCAAAGGAAAAACATCATGGAGAATACCTCCCTGGCTAAGAGGGAATGTTGATGTTTCCGGTAGCTGTGGGAGGTATTCACCATTGAAAGAAACTTTCTTATAGGAGAAGATGCCAAGACATCAAAGGATAACGATTGAAAGAATTAAAGAATCCCCAGAAGAAATCTATTGCTCCATAAGTCAAGTCGGCCTTCCTAAAAAATATAAAGTAAATGTATTTTCTAGAAGGACAAGTCGACCCCATTGGAAAAACTTCATTGGTTAGTTTAGTATAAATAAGGGAGTTTCCCTTCTCGTTTGACACACTCCCCACTCTGAAAAGTGTGCAAGTCTAAGTGCAAGTTGTAGCTGCTACATTCCAATGAAGGAAGGAAGGTGCATTTCTAGTTAGGGTATTTCTCTGGTCCTTAATGGTGCGCTAGAGGTGCGCTAGGGTTTACATTGTTGATTTATTGTTGGATTCTTTCTTATGGTTTTCTCTAGTGAATATATATTGTTCTTGGTTATTTTTTCTTTGGCATGGATCTTCTCTATAAGAAAAGGTGTTGGGTTTTCTCCCCTTGTGTAGAAAGGTTTCCCAAGATAACTACTATGCTTTTCTCAGGGGTGGAACTTGAGGATGCCTATGGTTGGGTGGAAATGAAAGAGCATTGCCTATGGAAAAACAAATAGTCCCAAAATTATATTTTGTAATTTGTGCTTGGTTAATCTTCTTGAGATCCTAGTTATTCGCTACAATAGTGAACTAGTCTAGTAGTCAGAAAATTCAACAACATTGACTATCCACAAAGCAAGAATACCAACACTCCCTCTCAACCAAGGGAGTAATCTCCACAAGCCCCAACTTGTCCCTGAAGTATACAAACTTTCCTTTCGACAAGGGCTTCGTCAAAATATTTTTTCACTGCTCATCAGTGGAGATATACTGGAGCTTCACTTCTCCCTTCTGGAATTTATCACAGATGTACTAGTACTTGATCTCAATGTTCTTCGACTTGTCATGGAACATGGGGTTCTCTAAAATCTTCACACAAATTTGATTATCACAATATATCATGGTCAAATCCAATGCATGGTCAAATAGTCCAAAAATCAGCTTACGAAGCCATGTTGCTTCCATACAAGCATCACAAGATGCAATATACGTTGCCTCTGTAGTACTAAGTGAGACAGACTTATGTTTCTTGATAGCCTAAGATATCATAGCAGAGCCCAAACTAAAACATACACTAGAAGTACACTTTTTTTCACTTGCACTCTGTGCCCAATCAAAATATGTATATCCATGTAGTTGTACATCATTGTTTGAGACATATCTCAAAATATGATTTACAGATATCCAAAGATCGTGTCTTGGTTCCACCTGGAACTAGCTCAATGTGTTCATAGAGAAGAAAATTTTTGGCATGGTATTAACCAAATATAGTAATGAGACAATCAAATTTCGGTGCGTCTCTCAGAGTCTCTCAACTTCTTCAGGTTTGTCGCCATGGAGGTTTCCATGGATTTTCAATTCATCATCATGTTGTTCCTGAGTTTATACTTAAGGATTCAAAGTATAATGTCAAGGAATCTGAAAAAATAAAGAGAGTTTTTAATATGAAAAGAAAATTAATTCTTTAGGGAAAGAAGCTATGGTTGATTTCTAAGTTGTCTTTGCCTAGCTTCCCAACATTCCTAGATGCTTATGTCCTATTCAATCATTTCCCATGAACATTCAAGTTCAACTCGGGTGTTAGCAGTCTCTAAGATGGTATTAAACAAGTTTAATGCAATGTTGGTCTGATCTATGAGGCCGGGATCAACATTAGGCTACCTTGCAATAGGTATAGTCATGGAGGAAAGAAAGTTAAAAGATATTTTGTTTTTTATGTTTGCTTTTTCTTGTCTTGAATTATATGAGGAAATCTCCTAAAATTGAATTAGTGATATAACAGTTTAGAGGCCATTTTCCCTGTCTGAGTCAAATCTGAAAATAATGTATGTGATGAGAGAAA
>JASDQU010313924.1:0-13463 GCA_032191745.1 Picea mariana
CCTTCAGCATAACTCTACTCTTACTCCTCTTTTATGGCTTCAAACAATCCTAGTTTTTATAGATCTGAAGTTGGTTATCCATCCCAAACTTCCTCCCAAAATTTGGGCTCCAAAAATGCCCAATATCTCCCAAAAATGGATAAAATCCATTAGTTACAGGCATAAAAATCAATTAAAATTCCAAAACATTGGAAAAAACCCACTTTTGTTTAAAAATAGGCTATGTATCCCCCTAGAGCTGGGTGCGCGCCCTCAAAACAGGGTCATATGAGTTATTTTTGGCCAAGCGCTAGCCCAAAGGGCTAAGCGTTGGCCCATTCTCGCGTTGGCTCCTAGTTCTTGGGGCTCTGCATAGATCCTCGAGCTAACAGTCATAAACCATGCCCCTTTTGGTAGGGATAGCCCCCAGTCCATTGGTGGTGGATAGGATCGTATGCCCAAAGAAATGACGCTAGTCCCATACTTCTGCGCTTCTGGCTATATGGTGTGGTTACATGGTATATAATAAATCGTGCCCCTGAATATTACTTTGAACAAACTCATATACATTGTTTTCCACATGACTATTAAGTCGTACGAGTGGAGCGGGTGGTTAGCCTGGTCCTACCAGTCCGTAGCCGAGAAGAGGTTGGGGGTTCGACCCCGGTGGTGAACCCATAATTTTGCATAACCCAAACGAGCCAACCAAAGGGTGCCATGTGGCAGCCCATGATTGGGCCACGTGGCAGCTCAACAACCAATCCAAAACTGCCACCTATCGAGCGTTGATTCATCCATGTTCCTGCCACGTACTCTTCCACCTGTCACCGTACCTACCAGTCAACCTGCTGACGTCATCCATGCCACGTCAGCATGTGCCACATGTCACCCTTACAGTGGTGACACATGTCACCCTCTAACTGGTCCAACTGTACATGTCGTACTCCCTGTCACCTTCCACGTGTCATCACCAAAAGTTGCCATGTCAGTTGTACAACCTGTATAGTCAGCCTACCATGTGGGACTGTACGAACTATACAGTCATCCACTTTTTTTTTTGCCTGTTTTGGTTTTCGGACAGAATGTGATATCTTTCGCATACGAAGCCCATTTGACAAAGTAAATATATGGCCGAAATCAAGAAGACGAGACGGACGCAATGGCATTGGTTTTTTTGGATTCTGAGTGCTTTCATTTTTGAGCCTTTTTGAGCCCTGTCAGGCTTTTGGATCCGATTCTGGATCAAGAGGAGATTCCATCATCGATGTGTGTCAAGATGATTCACAAGAGAACGATTTTCAGTAGAAAAAGTCACCATTGAGTTGGCTTGGTAAGAAATGGTTGGATTTCTTGAGCAAGTAAGGCTTTCATTTTCTGTTGTAGATGCATATTTCAACCTTATGTGTGCATTTATGTTGAGAGTATGACAAGTTGTAGCAGTTTATCATAACTTGTATGATGCAAGTTGCATGTGAATGCAATTCATTTGAAGGCCTTCTTGTTTGTTGCACAACATTGCTAGGAGGATGTAAAAGATGGATATGATGTTCACTTGTTACAGCCATATATCTTTTTCATGTTCAGCTCTTATGTACCCACATGTTTTTGGGTTTATGTACTTATGTTTGTACTGGAAGGAGAGTTGAAGAGTCATGCACATGCATTTGTTTTTGTGTGTATGAGTAAGCAGTGAAATGGTGATAGTTCATCATGAATGGCTCATGATTATAACATGATTGTATATCATGTTTGTCGACTTGTCATTTTGGAAAGGTTGATATGTTTCAAATGAGTCTCAGCTAGTGTTGATGATTGTCTGACGACTATGTTGTGTTGATCATGTTTTTCGACTTGTGTTTAGTCAATGGTGTTTGTTGACTTGTAAGTTGATTTTGAGTACACCAAGATGCAGGAAAATGACATGTACTTTGATGAAGTACAAGATGTGATCATTTACTTGAAGAGAAAAAGACTTTGTTGACATCATTTTCAGTCTTGTATAAATTTGTTTTCAAGATTGATGGTTTTCTTGGCTTGTGACAAGATGTCGCAGGAAAGTTTTTGCAGCCATTGGAGAGATAATTGTGTTGACATCAAAGAGTTCACAAGGGGGACTTGATTATCAATGGGAAGGTTGGCAGTCTTCCAAGCACAAAGAGAACAGTGGGTCAGCAACAGCCAAAGAACAGTGGTTGAAGGACATAGTTAGTTGCAGTGCAAGGCATGTCAAGATATCCAGGTGATTGTCAAAAGACTTTTCAAGTAGAATTAGTTGATAGAACTTGAAAGAAGAGGAGTATTGAATCTCAGACAGATAATCATAAGCTTTTGTGGGTCCAAAATCCTTTCAGTGGGAAGGTGTGATCAAAATCTGGACCAGGGGTCAAATTTTAGCTCAAAAATAAAAGTTCTCAAAATTGCCTCAAAATGAATGAGAGCGTAGGCCTCATCATTATGAACACAATGCAACTCGTTTGGGTTCAAACGGATGTCGAGAGCGAGAGATATCGTGTTCTGTTCAAATTTACAAATAGGTAAAAAAAATGTACGGATTGTACAGTCCGTACACGCTAATGTGGCAGGCTATACGACATGTGGCAGGCCATATGACACATGGAAGACAGACATTCAGACAGTTGGTAGGTGACTTGGCATGTTTGGCAGTGAATGGAATGACGACACGTGGCCCAGTCAATGGCTGCCACGTGTCATCCATTTATTGGTTTAAGACTTATGTCGTTGGCAGGAGTTGACCCCACAACCTCCGGGTAGGGGCAAAGACTTGGCAAAGAGCTGCCAACCGGCGTGCCACCAGTTGTTCCTTGTTATATATATGGTGCAATATATATATATATTTGTATATGCGTGTGGTTTGGGGCGCTACCGGGCCGGGGCTTAGCCCCAACCCTTGGTCGCACGATATGTTACATATAACCCATAGTTATATCATATGGGTGCACATGCACGTGGTTTTTTTTTTTCCAACATTTATATCAATGACCCACCATTTGGCCTTTGACCATTGGCTTATGTAACGGGAGCCTATGTTAATGCTAGCGTGTGGACGCATGGGTCATACGACCTGGCCCTTGACAGTTAGGGGCTAGGTGCGCCCATAACTGTCCTACAGTTTGAACAGTTTTGTGGTTATGAACATGTGCTATGTTTTAGCATGAATTTGGAACGTGTTCTTGGTTAGAACACACAGAGGTTCGTGTTGGTGAACCAGAGACAGCAAGCTTGAAGGAAGAAAATGGCAGGAGGCCTATCTTCTTCATTTTTTGGCCAAATGAGGTGCCGTAAAAGCCTAGCTAGGGGTTTTTGGATGTTTTGAATCCATTGGAACTATTTTCAAAGACATTTGAAGACTTATTTTGTATTTTTTTAACCATTGAAGTTTCAGGAAGCTCTAGGGAGCTTGAAGCCCTCATTGTTTGAGGTCATGTTCAGATGAGCCTATGTTTGTTTTCTGTGATTGAATAATAATTTTTGAATAATTATTATGCTCTGAACACTTTGGGATAGGTTTTAGATCCATTTGAGAACTTTTACAGGTGTGTTTTTCCAAAAAGAAGCTCAGGGAAGCTTAAGGCCACATGTAGAAGAGGTCATGCCCGGATGAGCCATGATCCGTTTTTAGAGTTCCATTAGTCATTTTTGGGGTTTGTATGTATTCTGATTCCAATGGTACAATAAAAATTTACATTGGAGTTGAGCAGCAACTTGTAAAATAATATTTGACAAATTAATCCCAGAGAGCCAAGTCCATTGATGGAGGCTCAAGGAGATGTAGCCCAGAGAGGGGTGAACTCCTTTATCATGTTATTCTTGTTGTGAGTTTGATGGTTTATTTGTTGCAATTTATTTTTTCTATGTATTGATTTAAATCACATATTTAACCATTTAAAAGAACATTTCCTCACACATGAACATTTAAAAGAAGATGCATAAACTTGGCACATAATTTATCTTGCATATTTTAACGCATGGAGCAAGGTCCTGTAAAGTTTTATTTTCATGAAGTAGAGGGTGCTTGCATAGAATAACAAGCCAGCCCACTATTTTTAGATCAGTGACACATCAACAATGATAAATGGGTACTAATAAAAATAAAAGTTTGACACATTTTCCATGTCAACAAGGAGAAATGGGTACTAAGAAAACAAAGAGGTTGAAATCTATGCCAACTCAGCAAGGGTGAAATGTCACCTAAGATCAATGGGTACAAAGGAAAAGATAAGTTCAACATGTATGCCACACAAAAAAGGGTGACACATCAACACATATAAAGGGGTACTAAGAAAAATATAATTTTGACACCTATGCCTTGTCAACAAGGAGAAACAGGTACTAAGAAAATGAAGAGTTTGACAACTATGCCAACGCAGCAAGGGTGACACATCAAATAAGAGAAAGGGGTACTAAGGAAAATATTAGTTCAACACTTTTGATGGGCGAAATTGACCGTCCGTCAACTGGGAGAGTGGATCCAGTCCAGGGTTGTCTAATAACCCAAGTCGTTTGGGATAACCCACCCTAATGGGTTTAGCGGCTCCGTTAGCCGATCTAAGTCCTAAGAAAACAAAAAGAAAACTACTCTAAATTAACTAATCTAACTAAAAATAACAATTAAAACAAACTAAAACAAATCTAACTATTCTATATACAATCTACTATCTAATACTATACTAACTCTAAGAAATCAACTATCTAACTATTAACAGAAATAAATCTTATTCACAAAATAAACAATATTAACAATTTACAGATTTGAATGAAAACCTGAAAAACTCATTTGCATTCTGTCCTAAGATAGTGAGAGCTATTGTTTTTTTGATTTTATAATTTTATGAAAAGAAATAAAACAAAAACTAACTAAACTAACAACTAATATACTAACTCTAACTACAAATCTAAACTACACATAAATCTAACTAAACTACTTAAACTATACTAACAAATAAACTATTAAATACTAAAAAACAAATTGACCTGAAGTAACGCTCCAGGTTTGTGCTGTGTGTAATGATTGTCTTAGCTGATCAGAGGGAGGAAACCCGCACCGAATTATCCAGGAGCTTGTCGTAAACAATAAGCTGCAGTGCTCTTCAAATATGATTATAGGACAAACAAGACATAAAAATTACAACAATCTTATGATTTATAAATCTTCACAGTTAGATAAACTTGTATGCAAAGATCTATATGAAATGATTCAATTAACGAAGAAGAGAAATCTGTGATTCATTAACTGAAACAAAGTAATTGTTGTACCTTTTAAATAATGAAAGAGATCAGATATGAATAACACATTAATCAAATCATATCATCCTGCAATAGATTATGATAGCTAAAGTAGTCTATAATCAACTGCAAACTGACATGCATAAACTTGAAACAAAAGTTTGATATATTGAAAGTGAAAGTTGTAGCAAGACATCAACTCTTGTCTCAGTTTGTATTAGAAATCCATAGCCTGGTTCTCCTACAAGTGAGGATGCTCCTTATTACAAAAAATAATAAGTATTTAAAGACCTCCCACGGGGTAAAACATCCCTATGGAAGTTATCAAAACTGTTTACATAAATCTGGGAAAATATACCAAGTTTGACTAAACTAACAACCTAAAATAAAAACTATATCACACAAATATCTCCTAGGTTGCCACAGCATGCCTAATGCAATTTGAATGTACTTGAAAGAGGTCAAAAAAAGACAAGTTAAGAGGATATTTTGTTGATAAAAACTGATAAAAATCTAATTCTAAAGACTAGCTACAGAATCTTACGATTATGTAGCTAGTCTAAATCAAACACGGAATCGTATTAAAATCAATTCGAATTTTAAATAATTAAATTCAAACTATCAAAAGATATTTGATTGCTAAAATCCTTATTCAAATTGACACTTGTATGCAAATTGAACAAACTAAATCAAACGATAAACTAGATAGCTATACTCTGTTTAATTCGTTACCAATTCAGGTATACAAAATCGTATCGAACAGTAATGAAATCGTTTTCATATAAAATTGAAATCGATACAGTTAAACAAATCATAGGCAATCGTTTATGTTGCCTCATCCATCAACAGGAAACACGATTGAATCCATACGAAAACAACAAGATCATTTTCAATTTGATATAACTGTATTAACATAAACAAACGATCCATGTCGTTAGCGAATCAAATAAAAAATGGTGTGTAAATTATCACAAACGAAATCATAATGAAATCAATCGATTGATAACAGGATCTGTAAGAGTTGTCCAATCGTTTGTTATTGCTAATTGGGGCAGACAAAATCGATTGATTTTCAACGAAATTATTACTTGAATTCATTTCAAAACAAACTATTAACTGAATTTCATCATATGAATTCAACAGAGATGACCTATATCGATCTGAGTTTAACAAACTCGTTTTGAAAATTAAAATCAACAGAGCAGCATCAAGTCTATTTTCGATACGAATCCAACTCATAAAAACATTCGTGTTAACTCAATATCCGGAGCAATCCAATCAAAACAAGAGCGAATCGAAGAGTTTGAGTTTAACATAGTCGTTGTGAATCAAAACAGTCCCATGATTTCGGCGAAGATATCTTTTGCACAGGCTAAATGAGAATATCGTTCCCATACAAAATAGAGTCGTTCTTTCAAAATCGGAGTCAAACAGAGTTGTATTCCTGATTTAGAAGATTACATCACATAACATATTAAAAGATCATAACAATTCAAACTTACGAAATCGTTCCAAAATCACACCATAAAAACTAAATCAGAGCCGATATAATCCAACCACAACGAAATCATACCAAATCAAAAAATGGCCGTGCTCTAATTTTAGCATAAAAATCTCCTATTCAGGTTAGATATAAACTAAATCCAAGTGAAAGAAAACACCATAGATTTCGTTAACTCAAACCAACAGACAAACGAATCAAACCCAGTGAAAACCAATCAATTGCTAAACTGGGCACGACCAAATCGTGTAACCAAATCAAAACTTCATTTAATTTTAGCAAAGTGAAAACAATGTACAAGATCCAAAAAAATATGATAGAGTCATTTCGAATGATGGACAGAGCTATTTGAAAACCAAACTCAAATCATTATATTAATCCTAGCAATTCACAAAACGAAAATGATATCGAAATTCATACCTGGATGATGAGTAGACAACTTGGTTATAACAGTTTGGAATTGACGAAAGCTTTAGCCGATTCGACATTCCTAAATACAATGGAACTAGTAGTTTTATACTTCCTATCATTTGCTTGAAGCTTGTCCCTTTCACTAGTCAACACTGTAACTTGATTTTCCAATGATTTTATTTTCGACTGTAATAAGGGGACGTCAGTATAGTAGTGTTCCAGCCACACATTACATTGGTCACATGATGATTGCCCGTGCTTCGAAATAATAGTCGAGGGTTTGGTTAGATCACCGAGGGTTTCACTAGGAAGCTTGATCCCTAGGTAACTAGGATTCTTCCTTAGGCAAGGGGGTAAATTAGAAACGAAGTCATAGGGTGGCTCGGAGCACAAGCCTTGGGAGTAAGGGTACCCACTAACCAAGAAGCACTCAATATCAGAGTCAGAATCTTCACTGAGGACTATGGGCTTCTGATCAATACTAGGTTTAGGTTTATTCCTAGCAAGTCTCGATATAAGTCGAGCATTCTTTTTACCTTTACCATCGACAGTAGGGTTTCCCTTGACCTTTTTTCTCACAGGCTTTTTAACAGCCTCTGTCTTGTCTATTACGATGTCAGGTAGATCGATATCAGGGTCAATCGAGGTTTTGGGAGAGGGTTGTAGGACATGGAAAGGCATGGGTGGCTCAACCTTAGTTTCACTAACCACAGGCTTGTCAATTTGGATAGGCTCTAAATCAGCAAAACCATTTCGAGAGATAAAAGCTTTCCAACTATCACCGTGAAGATTTAAGTGGTGAACAATGATGAGTCTGATTAGGCCATGGTGGAACAAGCTACTATCGGCCTTCTCTCGTTTAAACCTCTTAGCCATTTTATAAAGGCTACGTTGGAAGTAAAATGGCATGTTCAATGGATAACCCATGAAATTCATTAACAGTCGAAGGTGATAAAGAAAAACCAGCCCATACTGACCCTCACAGGTCACGAATTGTTTAACCACTATCAAAAGATCATGCCACCTTGGTTTAAGCGTGGAAATCGACATACCTCTGTCACAGGATGTAACCTTTCATGAGACGAACAGTAGTGGCCATGGCACCTCCTCAACTTTAGAGTTTTTAAACCATCGTTGGCCCGTGTATGCTAACCCTGTGGAAAATCTAATTAACTCTTCATTGATTTCAAGCTGAATGTCACCTATTTTGGCCCTACACCCATCAAAAGTCAGGGTGAACTGTTGTGCAACAAATAGATTAAAACCCTCAAACCTCTATACAAACGTGAGCCAACCATTATCTTTTAAATCTTTCTAGCCGTTATCTAACTATAGCAAGGCTTGACTACTGTTCGGCTCAATTCAAAACACCGGTGCCATGGAGAAGAGCACACGGTGAGTGATGTGAATGAACCAGGGTTTGAATCATAGCATACGCCGGAGCAGAGTATTCATAGGCTTACCCGATGCTAGCAGAGGTGAAATAGGGACAAGGGAAGGCATTAATGACATCGTGCGAAGGTGGTGGAGTTATTTTTGTCCATGCAGAATAGTCATTACCATGGTACAACCGTCGGTGCTTTCAACTATTCAAATCACAATGCATATGTGTTACAACTATGCCACTTCAATCAATCAATCGAAACCTTTTGTAAGTGGATAAACCATTCGCGCAATCAAAAGTTATGCCATAGTTTCAAAACCAAACACACAAATCGAAACCAATACCAAGTGTTGTATGAAACGATTCACACCAAGGGTTCAAACCATAACACCAATTCTTTTTCATTTAATCAATATGCCAAGTGAATTGATCAAATAACATGTAAATCCAATTGCCAATGCATCACAACTCAATCACTCATGAAACAAAATTACATAATCAATCAAAGAATGTCAAATGAGTACAGATCAAAGGGGTTTTGCCAACTGCATAATGATAAGTAAAATGTAAACGCAATGGGCATATCGACAAGAATCATAATGACAATTTAGTGAAGATTTTAATGTGACTTCGAAAGACCAATTTTTCATGCTTACAGTCGTGAAAACAAGAACGAAGGTAAGTGTGTAATAGCGCAAAAATAAAAGTGTCGTTTATTTGAGAATTGCGATGAAAAATTACAGTTTGCAAAACATTGGTGTAGGCAGCTTATAAGGACAGCGGAAAATTGTTAATTGGCTTCCAATAATGGTGACACTGGTAGAAGCAGTTATCTCTACCAAAATAACAAATTTAGATTAGGACAACAAAGATAATTCTAACTCAAAAAATAACAACCAGAAAATCGTATAAACATCATCATTAACCAACTATTCTAGTAGTGTTTTAAAAGATGGAAATAGATAACAGTCTTAAGACCAGCGAGTCACGATATTAAAGATAAAATCTCCAATACTATTGACAGAGCCACTGCTTCCAGTAGGCGTCCATAGCCTCGACAGGGTTTCCATTTAACCCACTCTGACATCTGTATCCTGCCAAGAAGTTCCAGATCAGAATAAAGGACGTTTTATGGTTAGGAGGTTCCTTATTTGCAAATTTTCATATACCCGACCTTGCTTCGTTGCCAGTGGGCCTATTCAGTACCCCGGCGAAGTTGTCTTAGCGTCATGCATGCATTTACCCGCTGCCAGCAGACCTGTTCAGCATCCCGGCGGGTTTACAAGCACTTCCCACAGCTCTTATTAATAATTTGTTTTGTTTTGTTTTTCTTCAAAGATATATAGTTGAGCGGGGTGACGCTGAAAATCATGATATTTTAACACATTTTTCCAGACCTCATCAGAATTTTTTAGCACTGTCCTTTATTAAGATCTAGAGATGTTTCATTTACAAAAACAACTTCCTAAGGCAGGGAGACATCTTTTGAGTCATTCCCTTAAGGAATAGGGACAACATAAAAAGATAATAGATTATCATGACAAGATTTACTTAGAGATCGAAATCAGTCAACTTCTTTCAAACAACAGACTTTTTGCCAACACAGATATAAATTTCAGAAATATACCATTGATGTTTATACAATTTTCTCAGCAGTTATTTCAGCGAAGGAATTTTCTATTTTCTTTGTCTGAATAGCTCAGTACACAGGTATGTGTATTTCCAAAAAAACACAAGCTGATAAACTCAAAGGGAAGATCAAAAACAAAAAGCAAATGAAAAAGAAAACAGAAGCAAAATATGTGCATAATATACAAGGGTTTTCATCAAGCAAAGTATCTTTTCAAGGCTTGGCCATTCACCGGATAGGTGTCAGGCTGCCCTTCTAGATTTTGCAATCAAAAAGAACTGGGACCCAACTTTTCATCAATTAAAAACGGTCCAAGCCACAAGTTTTGAAATTTCGTGTGCTCTCCCTTTCCCTCATGCAGTTTGTCCCATTTCAAGACGAGATCACCTACTTCGAAATTCCTATCAGAAGCAGAGTTAGAATTGAACCAGCTTTTAACCAATAGTTGATGCTGATCTAACTTACGTTTAGCTTGGGCTCTTACCTCTTCTAGCTTTATCAAAGCGTTAATTCGGTTTTCCAAAGGGGGGCAATCTTCTTCTTTGATTTTTTGTGACAACTGTAGTGAAGGAAGAAGAATGTGAGGTGGTAGAATTTCTTCTCTGCCATAAACGAAAAAAAAGGGGGAGTTACCCACAACATCTTTTGGTGTTTCCCTATCATCCCACAGCGCGTTTAACAGTGCATTGTGCCAATTCTTGTGATTTTCAACCACCGTTCTCTTGATGCTTTTAATCAAGTTCTTGTTTGTTGATTCTGCCAATCCGTTGCCCTGAGGGTAATAGCTAGCAGAATACTTCAATTTAATTCCTTTTTCCAAAGAAAACTCACTCATCTCAAGAGAGGAAAAGTAAGAAGTGTTATCGAATACTAAGCAGTCAGGGATACCAAAACGAGTGATAATATTCGAATTTAGAAAGGCAATTACCTGACTGGTGTTGACAGTTCTTAATGCGGCGACTTCAGACCATCGGGTAAAATAATTTGTGGCTATCACAATAAAATTGTGTTGTTGTGAGGATGGGGGGTTGAATGGACCTATGATATCAAGGCCCCACTGCTAGAAAGGAGAGTCTACTGAAACAGGCTGCAAAGGAAAGGTTGGTTTTTGTAACCGCCCTGATGCTTTCTGACAAATGATACATTTACGACACAAGGCATGGGTGTCTCTAAAAAGCATGGTCCAGTAATAACCAGCTCTTAAAACCTTATGGGCAGTGGTGTCACCACCAAAATGACCACCAGCTTCTCCTGCATGCAACTCTAGCAAGACTTTTTCTGCTTCGTCTTTTTCAAGACAGCGCATCAATACGCCGTCAAAACTTTGACGAAACAAGATACCATTAACCAGATGAAAGGAGACAGACTTTAATATCAACGCTCTTCTTTTAGTGGGATCCAAGTGATGGGGGGCTGACCCATGTTCAAGACAGAATCTTATATCTTCATACCAAGGACTGACAGGGTTTTGTGCGCAACAGATTAGATTTTGATCGTGTTGTCCTAGGTTTGACGTATCGCTTTCTCCTTGATGTCCTGCTGTTGAATCAGCAACTAACTTGCATAACCCTTGGCCTCTCACTATCTGAGCTGGGGTGATTTCTAAGTCATACTCCTGTAAGGAGGTGACCCAGTTAGCCCTCTTCTCACCTAGTTCCTTCTGCACTAACAGGTTCATGACGGCTAGGTAGGGGACAATGACTTTCGTCCTTGACTTCAAAAGATAGGACCAAAAGTGCTTGACTGCTTTGAAAAGAGTGTAGGCTTGTCGATCTACCACTGGGTAATTAAGTTCAGCACCTTTGAAAGAAGAGTTCATAAAGGCAATGGGTACTTCATTGTTTTTAACATTCTTTTGGGTTAGGACGGTGGCATAGGAATGGTCAGAAGCAAAAGTGAAGAGTGTAAAGTCTTGAGAAAAATCGGGGCTCATGAGTGACGGGGCATCTATTATGGCCTTCTTTATTGCATTAAAAGCTTGATTTTCTAGGGGTCCCCAGTGATATTGGGTGTCTTTCTTAATTAGGTTCTACAAGGGTCTGACCATTTCAGAGAAGCTGGGGACAAATCTTCTCACAAAATTAATCTAGCCTAAGAAAGACTGCATAGATTTTTTGGATGTAGGAGGGGGAAGTTTCACAATGACTTGAGTCCTTTCGGGGTCGATAATCATCCCTTCACTTGACATAATAAATCCCAAGAGTTTACCCTATTCTACTGCAAAGATGGATTTTTTAGGATTTAAGGAGATGTTGTATTTACGACATCGTTGTAGAACGGCTCGTAAGTGAGCTAGATGATCGGTTTTGTTTTTAGAAAAAATGGTAACATCATCTAAGTAAACTATGACGGACTGATTGATTAGGCCTCGGAAAGCAATGTCCATTTCTCTCTGAAAAGTGGCACCATCATTAATCAACCCAAAGGGCATTTTTCAATAAGCATAAGTGCCCCACGGGGTACAGAAGGTAGTTTTAAGTTGGTCTGGTGGAGACATCAGGTCTTTTTTGTACTCCGAGAAACCATCAAGTAAGGATAGCCTCTCAGAACCAGATACATGTTGAAGGATCTGTTCCATGGGTGGGACAAGATAGTTATCTTTATCAGACGCTCTATTAAGGTTCCATAAATCGATGCAAGTCGGATTTCCCCACTTTTCTTCCGGACTGGGACAAGGTTAGAAACCCATTGAGTGTGCCTAACAGAAAAAATTATCTTAGCATATAGGATTTTATTCAATTCTCTTTGAACAGTCGGTTCGAGCTTAGGGTGCATTTTCCTCAATTTTTGTTGAAAGGGTAAGGTTTGGGTCTTCATAGGAATGACATGCTGTATGATGTTAGGGTCGAAAGTTTTAAGGTCGTCATACATCCATGCAAAGATATATTTAAATTCTTTGAACAATTTAATAAATGCAATTTTTTCTTGTTTAGAGCATCCTACCCCTAGATTAATGCACTGCGGATTGTCCTTAGTTCCTAAGTTCACTTTTTCATAAGATAACGAGGAACTATTGGTTTTACAGTTGACCGTCTTTTTAAATTTTTCTTGAAGATCATAAAACTTCTCTAATCTAACTACAGATTTAGGGATCGATTTTACCATGCCTGATGAAGATTCAAGAGTTCTCAGATCTTGTATTATCGTGAAATCGTGCAAATTGTCGTCGTGCGTGCGTTCGTCTATCACTGCGCCTATAAAAGTTTCTTCCATATGCAGAAAGTTAATAATCTACTGATCATCGTCAAAGACTCTCCAGTTTGTGATGTTGTCGGTGCAAGATACCAGATATATAAAATATGCAGAACAGAAAC
>JASDQU010313929.1:6494-17195 GCA_032191745.1 Picea mariana
CTTGTGGATTTTATGAGCCCAAGTTAGTATATGCTCATTGCTTTCTCATGTTTTGAGAGTCTGAGAAAATGCTAAAAGAAAACTCTAGGGGGGTTTCTTTCCCATCATAATTCATCAGGCCTGGTAAAGAATAATCCTATCCCTGATAAATGCCCCTTTCATACTTTAATGAGCATTCAAAGGGAGCAAACAAGCTCAAATTTATTCATTTCAAAACAAGTCAGTGTATATTGATAAGAAAATTTCATGAAATAAAATGGTCTTACCTTCTTACCTGTTATGAGAGAGTGATGAAGTTCAATTCTGTACTTGCTTTGAAAAACCTATAAAACTGAAGACAATATATCAACATATCCAAAAAAAGAAATGTTTTTTCATATATATTTTTTATTATTTGATTTTTTATTTTCTGGTAAAATTTTATTATTTACAAAATCTTAAAATAGCATAAATGATCAAGGATTAGTAGGAGGAGAAGACTCTTCTCCTACTATCATTATTTCTATTTGTTTGGCAATTTCCTATAGAAAATCATCTCTTGACAAGGGTTTGTTATACACTTTTAATCGATGTCCATTTACTACAAAGGAATTCTGAGAGTCATCTATGGTCTTGATTCTGACAGAACCATTATCAAAAACAGTTTCTACTTCATAAGGTCCCAACCACCTTGTTGTAAGTTTCCCTTTGAAATTTTTGTATTTGGAATCGAAAAGAAATGCCCAATCCCCTGGTTGAAAATTCTTTTTCTTAATGTATTTATCATGCCATTTTCTACGTTGATTTTTTACAAGGATAGTTCTTTGAAGAGCATCTTGCCTAATTTCTCCCAATTCATTTAGTTGCATGACTCTCTATTTATGTGCCTCATCCAAATTCAACCCCAACTCTGCTGCTAGGCGGAAGGTATGAATCTGAAATTCTATGGGAAGGAGAATTTTCTTGCCAAATACCAATTCATAAGGGGTATGACYAGTGGTATTTCTCCATGTAGTCCGGTATGCCCATAAAGCCTCTGGAAGYCTATCCGCCCAATCTTTGTGATGTAAATGTATTGTCTTGGTCAGAATAGCTTCTAGAACTTTATTCGTGGATTCCACTTGCCCATTGGCTTGTGGATGGTATGGGGAAGACTTACAGTGTTTTATCCCATATTTATCTGTGAGTTCTTTCATAAACTTAGAAGTAAATTGGGCACCTTGATCAGTAACAATCTCTCGTGGAACACCAAAGCGGGTAAAGATATCTTCATAAATAAATTCAACCACCRATTTCTCAGTTTCTTGATATAAGGATTTTTCCTCTACCCACTTGGTCACAAAATCTATGCAAACCAAGATGTACTTCTTCTTCCTCGACATTGGRGAAATTGGTCCTACAAAATCAAGTGCCCATTTATCAAATGGTTCAATCACAACCTGCGGTCGTAAGGGAATCTCATCTACTACGATAGGTCTTCCCATCCTTTGACAACTATCACAACTTCTCACATATTTTGTTGCATCCTTAAACAGTGTCGGCCAATAATATCTTGATTGTAAGACTTTATATGTCGTTCTCTTATCAGAGAAATGTCCTCCACATGGCCCATCATGACAGGCTTGAAGAATATTGGGAATCTCATCCTCCCGGACACATATCCTAATGATCATATCAGGACTTGTATATAAAATATCACTTCTTACCCAAGAGTAGTAAGCACTTTTCTGAATAATTCTTTTCTTTTGTGGTGGTGACAAATGAGCGGGTAATCTTCCTGTAGCTAATTAATTTGCTATATATGCAAACCAAGGGGTCTTAACAGCTATTGCAAACAAATGTTCATCAGGGAAATTATCATTCACTGGGATGTCGGTACTATATTGAGGAATACGAGAAAGAAATTCTGCAACTACATTCTCTTTCCCTGGTCGATCAGCTATAGTGATGTTAAATTCTTGAAGCAACAAAAGCCATCGTGTGATTCTTCCAGTAGTAACTGGTTTGTTCATCAAAAATCTGATAGTCCGTATGTACAAAAACCTCATATCCAGTGATGTAATGATGAAATTTGTTAATGGCATGAACTACTGCTAAAAATTCCTTCTCTGTTACAGTGTAGTTCAATTCAGGAGGAGTAAGGTTTTTTCTAGTGAAGCAAATTGAATAGTTTTGTTGGTTTTCTTTTTGTCCGAGCACTCCTCCTAAAGCAGTGTCTGAGGCATCAGTTGAAATATGGAAAGGAAGAGACCAATTTGGTCCTCTTGGAATAGGTGCCATGGACAATTTTTCTTTTAAATTCTCAAAAGCATTTTGACAATTGTTATCCCAACAAAATTCTGCATCTTTTGCTAACAGTTTAAACATGGGGCTGGATATCTTTGTAAAGTTTTCAATAAATCGACGATAATATCCAGCATGTCCCAAAAAACTTCTCACATCTTTTTGGGTTTTTGGAGAGGAAAGTTTAACTATCAATTCAATTTTGGCTAGATCAACTTTAATTCCTTCTACAGACAAATGATGACCCAACACTATTCCCTCAATTAATAGAATTTTACATTTTTCGTGACTAAGGGATAAATTTGATTCCTGACAACGAATCAAGACTTTCTCAAGATTACTTAAGGCTTCTTCGAAAGTGTTACCATAAACAGTAAAATTGTCCATGTATACTTCCACACAATCATGAATTAAGTCAGCAAAGATCCCAAGGGATGCTCTCTGAAATGTAGCAGGAGCATTGCATAGTCCAAAAGGTAGCACTTTCTAAGCATAAGTGCCCCAAGGACACGTAAATGTTGTTTTGTCCTGGTCCTCAGAAGCAATTTGAATCTAATTGTATCCACTATATCCATCGAGAAAGGAAAAGTATCTTTTTCTAGCCAAGGTATCCAAAACCTGATCTATAAAGGGTAAGGGAAAGTAGTCCTTCAGGGTTTCCTTGTTCAACTCCCTAAAGTCTACACACATTCTCCATTTCCCTGTCATTTTCTTAGGTACCACAACAAGAGGTGAAACCCACTTACTGTCAGAAATTGGATAAATGAATCCAACGTTTAATAATTTCTGTAATTCTTCTTTCACAAAATCTTTTAGGATTGGATTCATACACCTTTGTGGTTGTCTTACTGGGGTTATCCCTGGTTGGATATAGATGTGGTGAATGCAGGTGTCAGGATGAACTCCTCTCATATTAGTGTATTCCCATGAAAATTCCCCTGACTGTTCTTTCAAAATGTTTGTTAACTGTTGCTGTTGGTTGAGAATTAATTCAGAGTTGATGTATAAACATTTTCCTGGGCTAAGTTCTACTGGAATAGTATATGACCCCAGATGCTCATCAATGGTGAAAACCATAGATGGTGAAAATGAGGAAAATAACTCACTTCGTTCTTGAAATTCCTCTCTAAAAATTTGATCGTATTGAAAATATGTTTGTGGGAACTCAACATTTTCTGTCACAGAAAGAAATTGACTTAAAATATCATCCTCTGTAGGTTCTTGTAGTGCGTGAAACTCATCAACAGAGAATAAAGACTCTTCATCATCATTATCATGATAGGGACATTTTAGCCACCATAATTCTTCTGTAACCGGTTGAGTAGGTGGAAAAAGAGTAAGTTTCTATGACGAAATGCCATTTGAGATGAACATATCCCCACCACGACATCCTATGAAAGCATTGGCCATGGCCAACCAAGGTCTCCCTAGAATGATTGGATGGCATTTTGTGGGGTCCTTTGAATGAATAATCATGAAGTCAACATGATATTCCCATGAAGCTAATGTAACAAGGATGTCATTAAGGACTCCAACAGGTTTTATGGTTGTTCTGTCAGCAAGTTCAAGAACTGTAGGAGTAGGGCGAAGGAATTGACTTAGTTGTAACAATTCCACTGTATTGATAGTCATTATATTAATGGCTGCACCTAGATCGACTAAAATATTACCAATAGAAACATTGTTGATAGTCACTGAAACTATTGGGTTCCCTGGGTTGGCATACTTCACAATTTTGGGCGTTTCAGAAATACAATTTGATGACTGGCCTACTAGGTGTATCATGGGTGGATCTTTCTGTTTCCGAACTGGTTTCTTAATGAAGAGTTCTTTGATGGTTTTGGTGTAGATGGGAACATCTCTGATCACTTGTAACAATGGAATCTTAACACAGACATTTCTTAGTTCATTCATGATGTCAAACTCATATTGAACAATTGGTTTTTCAATGAGAAACCTTTCAGGAAAAGGAGGTGTTTGGGGAACCTGAGTTTGTATGTTACGCTGTGATTTAGACACTTTATGCTTTGGAATGATAACATCTTTCAAAGATTCCCCATTTGATAAATCATCTATAGGTTCTTCCTCATGTTCTTGGATAATTACCTTTGGTGTTGTTCTTGTTACAGGCTGAGTTTTATTTAAAGTTTTTCCAGATCTCAGCTGTATTTCTTGTATGGAAATGGGGTTTATGGTGTAAGCTAGGTAATTTTGAAAATCAACATTATGGAGTGGTAGAGGTGGTCTATGGTTAGGATTTGGAATGGGTTGAGTGGGTAAAATGGTGGGGCGAGGTGGATTCTGAGGCTGTTGAGGAGTTTGTTGAATGTGTGGTAAGGAGGTGGAGTAAAACCAGGCAATAACTGATGTATGTTTGGAGGATACTGAGTACATGGATTCTAGGGAATTCGTACCGCATGATGCTGTTGGTTATTTCAAAAATTTAGGTCTCTCCATCCCTGGTACCAAGGTTGAGTAGGGACATTTTGTGGAGGCCAATTTGGCTAGTTCCATGGATGTTGTTGTTGTTGAGAGAAGGGTGGATAGTAGCTGGAAGTTTGTGGGGATGGTTCTTGATACATATTTGAGTTCCTAGGTTGCCAAGGCCTCTTAGGTGCAAATGGAGTCCTTGGAGCTTCCCCTCCCTTGAATATGGCTTGCAATCCTGGTAAGGATGGGCAATCTTCTGTTTTATGATTTTCAGTACATATTGCACATACAGAAACATTGTCCAAAGGACATTCTCGTAAAGGATGCATTTTTCTGCATTTTGGGAAGAATATGCTTAATACAAGGTTTTCCTCTTCTTGCTTTCTCTTAATCTTCAAAGTGTCTAATTGAGAGCCAATTTTTCCTAAAATGTCTATTTTTAAAATTTTCCAAAAGGTTTCCCAATTCAATTCTAGTAACTCCACCAGATGTGGGTACTTTGGTGTTTTTGTTGACGGGTTCTCTCACACTTTTTGCAGTTTTCCCCCTACTTCTTGAGTAAGTTCTACATAGTTCACTGATTGCTTCAACGTCTTTTTGATAAATGTCTCCTGAAGCCATTAAATTGAGAGTGTCAATATATTCATCTGAAACCCCTTTTAAGAAAAGAGTCTTGATTGCTTCATCTTGGAGGTCATTGTATTTAGATTTTTGAAGGGTATATGTAAATCTTTCTAAGAAATCCTTAAGGCTCTCTTCATCTTGTTGTTGCATTTTAAAAATATCATTTCGAGAATCCTTGGGTCTACAAAAGTCTTGGTACTTCTTTAAAATTTTTTCCTTCATATCTTCCCAAGATCTAATGTTGTACTCTCCTAAACTCATGAACCAATGTAATGTAGAATATTTTAGGGTAGCAGGAAACAAATTCAGTTTATGTGCATCCTGGAGATAATTATAACTCTTTCACAGGATGTCAAACTCAGAAAGAAAGACATATGGGTCTTCACTACTTTTCCCATAAAAGGTTGGTAGTGCTGAAGGTGGGATATTTTTCATATTGACATTTTCGACCAAATCCAAAATAGGAAACCCAAAGGTGGTTTCTGGTCTTATCTCAGTCTCTACTTGTTCTTATTCTTCATTTTCAACATGAATTTCTCCTCGTTCTCTTCTATCCAATTCTCTCCCTCTTTCTACCATGTTAAAAGGATTACCAAAAATTGTATATGCAATCTGATCTTTCTTTGGTGAGGGTGTGAAATCCCACCTCTCTGGATTCTTTTTGACATAATTGCTATCTCCTATTGGTTCTTTTGAGGATCCTATTACCTTAGATTCAATAGTTGTAGTTGTTATTTGTGAAACTATAGTGTTAGGGTTCTTGAGAATAGATTGCACTTCTTCTGGATTAACTGTGTGAACCAAGTTTGGATCACCAGGAATTTGAATTTGTTGGTATGTGATGTTTCTTGGTTCTATGTTTTGCTCTATGGTTTCCTCAGCCAGAGTTCCAGTCTCAGTTTCTATTTCTTTTTGCGTGGAAGTTTCTTCTTTTTGTTGTTTTTTATTTCCCCTAAATCTACCTCTATGATCTCTATTTCTCATGAAAACAAACTAGGTGAAAGAAAAACTAAGATTGTGTTTCAGAGGAACCTGTGATAAATGATATGTCAGTTCTCACCCTTCGTTTCACAACTCCTCTTTCATCAACCTGCTAACATACCACACCAAACCAAATACATTTTAAGAAAATAACCAAAACAATTATCTAACTTACCTTCTAAACAACTCCCCGACAACGGCGCCAAAAATGTCAGGCTGCTATATTAAAGATTTTTAATTACCTGAAAACACTGAATTGTCAAACTAGGGTAAGTGAACTTAGAGCTGCTACACTGTATGTGCTGGTAAGATTCTAATTCCTATCTAAAGGTTATTCTGAGAAGAAAACACAAACTCACTCTTAAAAACTAAACCCTAATGATTATCTTGAAACAAATCATCTCTTGTTTAATTCATCAAAGGAAAACAGTTCTATGCTTAAGTACATGTACTTCTATTTCTGATCCAATGTGATCTCCCAAGACTACCTACCATTAGATTAAACATATAATCATCATCATTTCTATCTAAGCCATAAAATAAAGATCATTTTTGAAAACCTTTTAATCTAAACATAAAAATAGTTYTGAATCTATCCACAGATAGAACAAATAAATGTCCTATTTACCCTAYTGGTACTGGAAGCTTYYTTTAATYCGACTGTAACCTAACTACCYTAAMAGAACAKARTAWATCTAAAMTCGCACTCCTTTTGAATCATGATCAAATTTAAAACTAGAAAYAGACTATAAGCTRACTATCCTAACAGAACAGAGTAAGCTAACTATCCTAACAAGACAGAGTAAATCTAAACTCGCATTCCCTTTAAATCATGATCAACTTTAAAACTAGAAACAGACTATAAGTTGACTATCCTAACAGAACAGAGTAAGATAACTATCCTAACAAGACAGAGTAAATCTAAACTCGCATTCCCTTTAAATCATGTTCAGATTGAAAACTAGAAACAGAGTAAATCTAGTTCATTCTTTAAGTTCTACAGGGATAAATAACACATTCAACATTCATCAATATATGAGATGTTATCACACTGGAAATGATCCAATCCGAAGGATGGTTAAGCAAGAATCTAACAAAGTAATTCCCATACTCAAATAAACTAACTTACATGCAGATTCTAAAATACTGAGATAAACTAACTCTACTATGGAAAAGAGACAATGACTTGAACCTGTTGGCGGGCCCAACCAAGAGGTGCAATCGCCAAAAATGAAACCAGAGCTACTCAGATCATTCCATGCAAAAATTGTTCACACTTCATGCTCCATAATTCATAAAACGACTCAAATCATTTAACAACAAATAACATAACGCATAGCAAATTTGTATTATCAGAAATCGTATCACATAGCATATTGTAACCAACGTTTCTTGAGAGCGATCCTTTGTTTATATAGATCCTCTCCAAAATAGTTTTAAACATAGGTGCATTAATCTAAATGGATATCAGATCCGAAAATGACTCATAGTAAGTTAAAACGAACTTCACAACTTCATGACACACAGTGTCAAGAAGTGTGGATCATAAAGCATTCTAATAAATCAGTTCTACAATCTCACCTTGAGTCAACATATTGAGTTATGAATCAATCTATCATATGAATTGAACTATCAATCCACTCTGGCCATGTCGTGCAAGTCTTCGACAGCTTCTTTGGTATCTCTACTAAGTGCGAGATGGTACCTGGTACTGATAAGTTCTGTTTCAAAGGAACAATACCTAACTCATGCCACATTATGTTGGTTGTGGAGCCTGATTATCTTCCTGATTTAGAGGTCTTTTACTTTCAGCCGTGTTTATACCCCATGAAGTATTTACACCCTAGAAGTATGTACACTCTTCCATGTGGGGGAGTGCAGAGGGGGGTTACCCCCTCTGTGGGGTTCTGGGGCAAGCGGGCCCCCAACGGGGGTTCAAGGGCGAAGCCCCCGAAGAAAAAATTTCCTTGTAAAAGTATATTGTAATTTCATTGTAAATCTGAACCGTTCATTATAAGGTCGCAGATCTAGCGATAGAGATTATGTTAGGGTTTTTTGCCCTAGAAGGCAACCCTCTTCTATGAGGGAAATGTATTGTGGCTATGTAGGTCGGTGAGTATTGTATTCTGAGAGAGGATATTGTGAAAGAAAGAAGAGGAAGTTACAACGGGTTTTGCTGTAGGTTGTATCCCTTCATTTTGATGGATAATAATAAAGAAAGGACCTGGCAATTTCTCTAGTGGGCGTAGCCCACACTGGGTGAACCATGTAAATCTATGTCTCTCTTGTATTGTGTATCTTCTATGTTTTATTTCTGCATTTGTTTTATTTTATTTCTCCACGGTCTTGTTTTTCTAACAACTGGTATCAGAGCGTAAGGTAACTCGCAGGAAAATAGGGTTCTTGGTTCGAGTGGGAGCAATGTCGAAAGATGGAAAGTTTAGGGTCGAGAAATTTAATGGCCAAAACTACCAGTTATGGAAGATGCAGATGGAAGATTATTTATTTCAGAAGGATCTATTCCTACCATTGAGAAGAGTAGCAAAGAAGCTGACGACCATGAAGAACGAAGAATGGGAGATTCTTGATAGAAAGGCTCTAGGAACGATACGGTTGAGCCGGGCAACATCGGTGTCTTTCAATATCTCAAAAGAAAAGACAACAAAGGGTTTGATGGATGCATTGGACAAATTGTATGAAAAACCCTCGACGTCCAATAAGGTATTTCTAATGAAGAGATTATTTAATATGAATATGTCAGAAGGTGGGTCTGTTGCAGATCATTTAAATGAATTTAATACGGTTACTAATCAACTAAGTTCTGTAAAAGTGGACTTTGATGATGAGGTTAGGGCTCTTCTAATCTTGTTCTCATTGCCAGAAAGTTGGAATGGCTTAGTCATGGCTGTAAGTAACTCTGTCTCTGGTTCAAATACTTTAAAATTTGATGATGTTGTTGGTGTTATCCTTAGTGAGGAAATGCGATAGAAAAGCACAGGTGAGACATCAGGTAATGCATTGAACATGGAGAATAGGGGAAGACAAAAGGATAGAGGAAAGGGCTCAGGGAACCGTGGGAATTCTAGGAAGGGCAGATCCAAATCCAGACTTGGAAAGATAGAGTGATGGAATTTTGGGAAGAAAGGACATCTAAAGAAAGGTTGCAGAGCTACAAAGAAACAAAGAGATGGACAACAGGAGAGAAATCAAGAAGCAGATGTAACAGGTGATGTGTTACAAGATGCCTTGATTCTTTTTGTAGATAATATTTCTGAGTCTTGGGTAGTAGATTCAGGGGCTTCATTTCATGCCACACCCCATAGGAAACATTTTCTAGATTATGTTCAAGGTGATTATGGATAGGTTCATTTGGGTGGTGATGCACCATGCAAAATTGTTGGAATGGGAAAGGTAAAAATAAGAAACGCAATGGAAACCAATGGTTGTTGAAAGAGGTAAGACATATTCTAGATTTTAGGAAAAATCTAATTTCAACAGGGAAGTTGGCAAGTGAAGGTTGTATATCCATATTTATAGATAATACGTGGAAGGTCATCAAAGGATCATTGGTGATAGCGAAAGGAGACAAGGTAGGTACATTGTATTTATGTACTGGTAATATTGACTCTTCTATATCTTTAGCTTCTACAGGAGTGGATACAACACTGTGGCATCATAGGCTGGGACACATGAGTGAGAAGGGTATGAAGATACTTCACAAAAGAAATTTGCTGCCAGATCTTAAACAAATTGATTTGGACTTCTGTGAGCATTGTGTTTATGGAAACAAAAGAGAGTTAGATTGCTCATAGTCGGAAAAGAAAATAAGAATGAAAGGTTAGAGCTTGTGCATACATATGTATGGGGAACAACTTAGGTATCATCTCTTGGTGGCTTTCATTATTATGTTACTTTTATTGATGATGCAAATAAAAAAACTTGGGTTTATTGCATTTGACAAAAATCCAATGTTTTTGATACTGTTAAGAAATGGAAAGCTTTAATTGAGAATGAGACAGGAAAAATTTTGAAGTGTCTCAGATCAGATAATGGAGGTGAATACTGCAGCAAGGAGTTTGATGATTATTGTTCATACCATGGGATTCGTAGAGAGAAGACAATTCCACGAACACCACAAGAAAATGGTGTGTCAGAAAGGATGAACAGGACAATCATGGAGCGTGCAAGGAGTATGAGATTGCATGCTGGTTTGCCCTTATAGTTTTGGGCAGATGCTGTAGATACTACTATTTACTTAATAAACAGAGGACCTTCAAGCTCTTTGGATGGTATAATTCCAGAGGAGGAATGGACAGGAAAAAAGGTAAACTATTCTTTTTTGAAAACTTTCGGTTGTGAAGCATTTGTCCATATTGATAAAGAAAATAGAACAAAGCTTGAGGC
>JASDQU010313931.1:2133-12865 GCA_032191745.1 Picea mariana
ATGAAATCCTTCAGGACTTTATTCATCAGCCTCATGAAAGTACTGGGCACATTCGTTAAGCCAAATGGCATGACAAGCCATTCATATAGCCCCTCGTTTGTCTTGAATGTTGTCTTCCATTCATCACCTTCTCTCATTCTAATCTGATGATATCCTCTTTTCAAATCAATCTTTGAAAAAAATATTTCTCCACTCAAGAAATCCATCAAGTCGTCCATCCTTGGTAATTTAAATATGTATCTGATGGTAATCTTATTGATCACCCTTGAGTTTGTACACATTCTCCAGCCTCCATCTTTCTTTGGGCTTAGTACTATCGGAACAACACATGGACTCAATCTTTCTCTAATCAATCATTTGTCCATTAAGTCTTGGACCTGTCTCTTAACTTCTTCATTTTCCTATGGAATCAACCTGTATGCGGATTTTTTCGGTAAACTGGATCCAGGTATAAGGTCGATATGATGGCTTATACTCTTGATAGGTGGAAATGAACAAGGTAGTTTTCCCACTACTATATCAACAAACTCTCTCAGCAATTCCTGGATTTTGTCTGGTAAATCATTTATCCTCGTACTGGTCAAAACAATTTTAGGCTTCCTCACCACAATAAATTGTGTGTCTTCCTTCTTATTAACCTCCTTAAGAGGTTCCTTCCCACTCATGATAAGTACAGTGTTGCTCACCTATGTTTTCTCTTCTTCATCCTTAATTAGCAGCAACATGTGAGTCCTACCATTTTTTTCTAGGGTGTATATGTTCTTTCTCCCATCATGAATTATGTTTCTACCATATTGCCATGGTATACCCAAGAATAGATGAAAAACATCCATGGGAATGACATCACATAATATTTCATCTTTATATCATCCTATTTTAAATTCAACTAAACTTTGTTTAGTGACATTTACCTGATGTCCTTTTTGTAGCCAAAAAACTCTGTATGGGCTTGGATGTACAACAATTTTCAGCTCCAACTTTTCTACCATCTATGTAGATATGAGATTGTCTGTGCTACCGCTATCCACTATGACCTTGCATACTCTGTCTTTAGTTTTGCAAGCAGTCCGAAACAAACTGTTTCTTTAGGTTGGGTTCTATTCCTCCTTCTCTGGCTTCAAGAGAACTTTCTTCATCATCAAATATCTTCTGCCCTCAACGTCTTCTGCCTCAACATTCCATCCATGAGCTTAGGAAATGTGAGTTTCACCACCATCTTTTTTCTTATTTGGACAGTCATAGGATTTATGTCCGATCTTTCCACAGACAAAGCATTTCAGTTCACCTCCTCTGCCTCTTCCTCTTCCTCTGGCTCGAGGAAAAGTATTTCTATCAGCACATTGCACTCTTTGTGAGCTTCCTCCTCTCTCATGTTGAGTTTGAAGTTTCTTCCCCTCTTCTTTAGATTTCTGATTTCTGTCTTGGGAAATTGTTTTGCCTCTGGCTTGATTTCTACCTCATCCTCTTTGACCTTGCTTTCGGCTCAGCTTCTCTTTGGATTTCAGAGACATCTCATAAGCATCTTCCACAGTCTGAATGGTCATCATGCTCATCTCATATTGAATGTCATATCACAGACCGTTCATGTACCTGGAAACCTTTTAGGGATGATTTTAGGGGATAAATTTCGCTCATGGGCTAATTTTCCATGATTTTTCCCAAAAAAAGATTCGATATTCTAAAAATGATTCGCCCAAATTCTATACAATAATATTATTTTACCTAAAAAATCGCCAAAATTTTATACAAACTATATTAAATCCTTAGAAATTTGAATATTTTTACAAAAATATCATCAAACAGTTACAGTTGGCATATAAAGGATTAGTATGATTTGCCAAGGTTTATACATTTTGAAATAATTTTCCATCCTTAAAATCATCCCTGCAACTTTTTCATCATCACTCTCTCGATGACCTGCTCTGATGTTTATTCTATAGAATTCTTCAGTGTATTCTTTCACTGACATCAACTTCTGTCTCAAATTTTGCATCCTCCAAAACAGAGTGATATGATAATCCTTGGGTATGAATTTGGCTTTCATCTTTGCAACCATTCTATTCCAGCTTTTAATTTTCTTCTTTCCCTTGCAGCGTCTGTCAGCCTGCAGTTCATCCCACCATAGTGTTGCATGCCCTTTAATTCTAGTAATGACATGTTTAACCTTCTTGTCTTCCTCGACATCCTCATAGTCGAAGTACTTGTCTAGATTTCTAATCTAGTCTAGAATCTCTTCAACATCCAGGTTTCCCTCATACACTATAATGTCCATTTTTTCTCTATCACCTATCCTTGCAACAACCTAGAATAGGCGTTCATCCACAACATCTTCGACTGCAACTTCTTCTCCTTCATTTCCAGCTTCATTTTCACTGTCATCCTTGTTGATATCCCCAGGGTCAATTATGCGCCTCTGTGTTGTCTCCATGGCATCAATCCTGGCACATAACTCACACATTTCTCTTTTTCTTGCTGGATCGGGCATTGGTATCGGCCTGTCTCTTATTCTCGATGGAATGGATGTAAAATGGTCCCCTATTTTCTCTGCTATAGAAAGAAAAGAACTTGTTATGAGCTTTGATACCACACTAATGCAGACCCCGACTCTCGGGCCAAGATCCATGCATGATAGTTCTAAATATTCCCCTGAGTCTAATTGACTTTTCGATTCCTCCATAGGGAATCCCACACACACACAACAGTGTTTTCCACAGGTCCTTATAGGTATGCGAGCATGATCAAACACAAGGCATCAACCCAAATCTCCTAACCAACAATATGATCGCACCCTTTGCTGAATCGAGATTTTGGGTTTCCCGATATCATTATTCCTGTTGTCGAGTTTCTTGTCTCTTCAACCTCCAAAACCCGAAATGTGGAATTTCTCAAATCTTTGGCCGCGTCCTCCTCCACTGTTGTGTCATGTTTTGCGACTTCAAGAATTCTAGAGTAAAGAAACCTGACCTCTTGTCTTCAAAACTGTCGAAATTCTAAACCCCGATGCATTCAGCAAAGTTTGGATCCCCAACGAACCTTTTCGTCGATTTGGAGTTTTGGACTTCGCGATTTCATGAATCTAGATACAAGTCTCCCGGTTCTCCAACCTTCGACACCCAAAATAGTCAACGAAGATTGACTTCACCTGGAGATGAGTACACACCAGCTGTCTCTTCCACTGTACTCTATTTCCCATGTGGATTTTTGCCACCTATCCACTCAAGATTTCTATCTTTCAGAACTTGAATAACCCTTCGATAGTCGTTCATCTATCACTTCAAAACCCCGAACTCCAAAATGGTGTCTTCCATGGGATCAACGGCTATAAACCTTTGTTCGATCCGATGACTCACATTATTTCAGGCTTCCGGGTACCGGTAGTTCGAAACGCTCGCTCCCAAAATGCCACCTCCTCTTCTTTTCGACACCCGAAGTGCCGAAATCCAGAAATTCCATGCCAAAATCCTATCGCGACTCACGACTTCGGGATTTTCACTCCACTATGCCCCGACTCCTTGTCATTAGGAACCTCGAAATACCAAACTCTGAAATTCTAAAGTGCTGAAAATTCTACGCCTCTTCTTCACACACGATAATCCAATTCATGATTCGGAAGTTCAAGTGACCAAGGGATTTGATTTGCAGTACAGACTTACAAACCTCGATTTGCCGAAATGATCTCGATGGCTCAACAGTCATGATCAACAGTTGACGTTGAATGTTGAAACCAATGTAGTGCATTTTTCCAAGCCTTATCCACCTTGCAACTCCTCTAGGTCCTACGGTCCCCGCGACTTCGCGAGTTCTCCACGGAGAATTTTGACCGTCTGATTCACTCCTCAATGAATCTTTGTCCAAAATGACTTCGCATCCTTCCACTTAACTTAACTTTTACGCAATGATTTATCTCCCCATATTACTTTGAACTCTTCAAAGGTACTAACCCTCCTGATCTTTTACTTGCAAACTCAAGTCTCGAAAGGACTCCTACATGCACTCTTTGTGGCAATCTTTCAAATACTTCTATGTATTTGATTCTTCGACTCTGTGCACTCTTTGCAATAGCAGTCCTTCCACCTTCACCTTAGTTGATAACTTCTAAGGCTTCAACTAGCCGACGCACACCTTGCATGGCTCTGTGCTTCACCTACACTTTTGCTGGAATGATAACAATGGTATCCCTCCTGAGCTTTATGAGATAAAACTCAAAACCCTTGTCAATGCACTCCTTGCAGGAACTCTCTCAGGAAGAGAAACACTTGAAACTCATTCTTCTCTCTCAGACTTCATACATTCAACATGAAAGCATACATTCAACATAGAATAACAACAAAGGCATAACGGAGAGAATAAAACAACTGTAAGCATACTATTCAGCATATGTAAACAGTAAACATCATAACACCATGAAAATGAGTCAAAGCTTCATATATTAACTCAAGTGTTCTTGTACATGGGTTCTTCTCTACAGCTCTCTGCTACAACTCTCAATGATGATAACCATACAATGATACAAGGGTGAGGGTGTCTATATCCGTTTTCCCTCCTAATCTCTATACTCTCTAATCTCTTAATTCAAATCTACCTACTTTTATTAACAAACTTAAATTCCTATTACAATTTGACAGATGGGAGTAATCCCCCCAGATTTGTTCATATCTCCTAGGTATAAATGCAAAGTACACCTACTTCCTAACTATTACATTAATGCTTTTAAGTTCAAAATTCAAAATGGTTCTTATGAAAATTTGCCCCTTTTCTTCATCCGCGCGTCCGGTTGTTTTCTTTGGCTAGGCACGTGCTTTGGCTTTGGTTCTATGCTCCTGCATTAGTTAAGCATCTTTTGCTAATAATCTGTATGCATTTCGTTCTTCTCATAAAATCAAGATCAAATAATATAAAAAAAATATAATAACTCTTGTAAAAAAGACATATTTAAAACCTAACATCTTTTTATTAAAGATAATAAGATATATATAATAAAATGATTTCTATTAAAAACATATGAGAAGTAATTGATGTAATTTTATTTTTTTATTCTTTATCATGGTATTATTAGATAAAATGGTTTTTGGATAATGGTATTGAGCTAATACTTGTATTGTAAAGTTGTTTTGAGACACCTCTTAAACTATAAAAATGTTTTTGTGTTCATTTTCACTCATTAGTGTGATTTTCTATTAAGTTGAAGATTTGCTTGAAGATCGATTGAATAAGGTATGGTTATTTCATGTCTAGATTAAATTTCATGTATTTTCAATTTTCTCCATTAAACCCATGGGATTTTCCTTCTCTTATTGTTATTCATGAACCACTTTATCCTCAAAACCTTATGTCGATCTACATATTTATAATTGTATATAGTATCTCAAAGGTTCAACCAACAATATCTTGGAAGGACCCATCTTCTTCATTTTAAATTTTTTATAGGATCCCTTCAAAAATGTTTCCTTCTTCAAGTATGTTAAGACAACTTACCATTATTCAATTTTATACACTCACCTTTTATCATCAACCCTTTGGCTATAACCTTGGTTTCAATGTTGTATTTGTTGATTCACTTGATCATACACTTTCCACATACTATTAAAAAATGACTATGGATTTACAATCCTCTTTCTGGTTTCAAGTAACCTTGAAAAAAGAATTACCCCTCATAGAGATCTCCCATTCACAATATAGAAAGGGATTTTTCCCATAGTATTCTTCATATAATTATTGCATACATATCCATCTTTTACTGGAATCTCAACAAATTTACAAGCATTCTGGTATATATCTAAGAAAATACATTAGGATATGGATGATATGTAGAAATGGATTGTAATTTTGTGTCAAGTTTTTTCCATAAATTACTCTATAAATGACCAAGAAATTAGTTTTCCTTCTTTGAGCTTATGCTTCTTGGTAAAAATTGTAAATGAAACTTTTCACCAAAAGTTAAAATAACTACATTTTTTTCATTCATTAATTTTCTTACATCGAATGAAATGACATTTCTCAAAATTGTATAAGCAACTACGAAGATTGAAACATTAACTTTCTAAGTTCTTAGCAATTCCAATGTTACAACAAAATGTAGAACCCCCAAATGATGTAAAGTCCCAAGAATTAATCAGATAGTTTGTGTAACTCAGGAAGTCTATGGGACATTAATCTCCAATTTCATTTAATAGTTTCGTAGTTAAGAGGAGGGAATCTGCCTTCGTCTTATAATTCTTATGTTCTGACTACCACACGACAATAATTCAACACCAGTCTAACTTACTTGGAACATAAAACTTACAATTCCCTTCCGTCTCAAAACCAATAACATATATATAAATATCTATATAGTAATTTGGACTTAGGACTTATAGTCCTAGTCTCTCATTTACACATGAGTTTTTTATGCTTGCGTGCAATACTATCTCACTTGAATTGGGAATAAAATTCATATATCATATTAAAATAATAGGGTCGGGTTATACCCTCAGTAGATTATAAGTGACTTAATATACGATACTTGGCATCATTGATATAGCCCAAATCATTAAGCGGGTTCCTTTATGAGATAATCATGGTTAGTGATAATCGATTCACCATTTGCCTAAAGGGTTCAGATAATGAAAATCCCACTCTAATCCCCACTTAACTCCATCTTAACTAAACAATAATCCAATAAGGTATTCACTTGAACGATGTGTTAACTGGAAGGAGACAATTGGAGTGGACGTGCCCCAACTCATCATGTCATGAAGGGACTAAAATAACTAGGCATTTTTCTTGGCATGGGATGAATGGCTCATTTGTCAAAATAATTTAAAGCTTTGTACCTTCCATTAATGGAGGTCTTGTCGATGTAGGTTTGGATGGATTCCATCTGACCCTTCCTCCAATCTAATCATGTCAACTCGGCCTTATCACATGGCCAAACCACCCTTTGTACGGTCAACATTAAATGACATAATAAGAGATTCTCTTAGGGTTAAGCGAGTTTTCTCTTGTGACTCTGAAGCCCTCTGAATAGCTCTACATGCTATTTAGTCAAAATTGAAGGTTGTCTCTTTGGAGGATGTTACCCAGTGGAACATTCATCACTATTCACCTCCATGGTAATCTTACATTACCACTGTATCCTGATTAGTAAACGAAGGCTAGGGTTTTTATTACAGTGGAAGGACCCTCGCATTAAAATCTTATTTTTCTTTAATTGAAACTCCCATTGTCGTTATTCCTTGTAACTTCCCTGACTTGTTCTTGTTTCTAGATAAGTAGATGTTTACTCTGTTTTTTTCCTCCATCTTCCTGAGAGGTCTCGACGTCCCATTCCCCTTTTTCTAATTTTCTTTCAAAGGGTTACACCGCCATTAGTTCTCGTGTGTGTTTCAAACTTTGGGTTTCATTATTTCCTTACTTGTCATTATTTACCACGGTCTTTCTATTGATGTGTGTCAAGACCTAATGTTGAAACTTTGAGAGGCAACATAGGGTTTAGTCCGTGGTTGAAATTTCATACTTTGTACAACATATTATATTGTGTTTCTTTTTCTCTTTGTAAAGGGTGAATCCACCCTTCTTTAATTTTTATCAGACCCTTAGCTATTCCTTACGAATATAATTCTTCCTTAATGGCTAATTCATTCCTATCTGGTACAATTAAAAATATGACTCCTATGTTTTCCGAACAGTTTATTACAAAGTCCCATGACATGAAAACTTTGAGTTTTTAGGGATTGTTGTCATTATCATTGTCTGCGGTGAATATACAACATTTGGATCCAGTAGAAGGTTAACTTTGTATTTATTGTTGGTTTATAAGTACCCTCTGAAATTTAGACAGTCGGTTTAGGAAGGGTTTAAACTCAATATTTAGATATAGCCTCTCTTATGTGTGTAACGTTTACACTATGTCTTCTGCTTGCTCACATGGCATGTTTTATAGAATTAAATGTTAGCATTGTTGATTATTTCATTTTGTAAGAAATTGATTATATGATTTGATGTCAACACTAATGATGGGACCTTGTTGATGCAAGAATACCCATCAGGAAGTCATTGGACCATCTTTCCCTCATCCTGGACATCTTTCCAACCAGACAACGACAAGGAAAGGACACGAGACTTCATGTCATAAGTTGAGTACCACTCTCGAATACAATGTTGCTATCATTTATCATTTTGTTGAAATTTTCAATCACTTTACTTCCATATATTTTACTAATGTTTTAAATGATAATTATTTGTAGAGATTTTGACCCCGCATAATTCTGGATGTCAGTTCCTATCCTTCGTGCAAAGGGTATTCAGGTTTCGTGCCCAGTAACTCTCAGACTTAGCCTTCGCGGTTCTAGGAATGAAGGCCATGGATCCATTCTAGTTTTTCATTAATTAAGTGAAGTTCGGTCCCATTTCCTGTATCGGTTGGTTGAAGAGTAATCCTATTTTTATGTCAATATCTCTCTCTTGGAAGAGAATGCAGTAATGCGCGAGGTTGGACACATTTTGATTTTGGTCAAAAATAATTTGTATTACCAACTTTCAAGGGTTTATCTCTGGATTCTTTCTCTTGTATACTTGTATTTCAAAATACCAAGGTTAGACTATACTGTTTATAAACAAGGCATATCATCCTGTATACTTCCATAAATATGTCTCCAAAATTCAGTTTTGTTACCTTCGTAATTATTGTATTCAGAAAACTTCATTGTAGCTAATAGAAACTAGCGTTTTCTTTATTCCAATATTATGTTAATACAATTATCATATTTTGAACTTGTCAAACTGTAAATATTCATGAAAAGGGTTTTTTGTTTCTATTTACTGAGTTCTTTGGTTTCTTCACCCTTCTAGCAATTCGTTTCCAAAATCCTTGTTTAAAATATTTGATTCATTCCTTTAGTTCCTATTTATTTTTCCGGATATCCTATTAAGATTAATGAGAGCGCTTGACTTCCAACATAGTTTAACACATATAGGGTCCGAAATCCGAAAATTCTACACCCATGCATAAAATGAATTAACCTAGAATTTTCCTTCAAGTCGAATCTCGACAAAGTGGAGTTAGCACTTCACACCCCTGTAGGTATTAGATATATATTATATATATATATATATATATATATATATATATATATATGAATCTTCATTTTCGTCATGCATCGATATTATGGTAGTGTTATTACTCTGTGTATTCTTTTTACAGTAAGATGTGAATGTATAATAAATTTCTATTCTCACATTTATATAAACATTGGATTTATATTATCTCCTATCCGAAATAGATTTAGAATGACTTTATTATTTAACTAGGAACATTCGAGCAGGCTCACACTATTCTAATTCTATTCAAAATTTGCGTATAGAGGCAGTTTTAAATTGAAATATAACTTTGAACTGGTAGGGGTTTATCCTACATGTCTTCCTAACCATTCCTAGTTTAACTTTCTACCATCAATCACACAATATTATGTTAGCTCTACTCTTTCAATCATTTACATCCAAGTGACCCTTAATTAAAAGGAAATTCTTCAAAAATAATTTACCTAGAAATATATAGATGTATTTTGACAGTCATTTCAAATAAGATATATATAACTAGAAAAGGGTAGATGAAGATATTTGAACCATTTTAGTGAAAAACAAATGGAACAACCACATCCCTGCCAACGTTCGAATGGAACAACCAAAGTCACTTGTTCAATTCACCTCGTAGCCTGACAATGAATCCATGAGGGCAAACTTAGAACTCCACCTCAAAAATATTCCTTTAGTATCAATAACTTCTCCTTGCCTCACACTCAGAAATCAGTTTTCATAACAACAAGAGATCACTAGTTTTTCCGAGCATACTAGGCAGTGTCCTGCATGCTCACATATGCTATATATCCAAAAGAAAAAGTGCCTGTTAGGACCTCACATTGTACCTTTTTGCCCATACTTTTTGCCATTATTATACCCTTCATCACTTGTATTTAGACTTATACTATCATTCCATCTGATCATTCCAAGGTATACAATGTCCTTTCTCATCACTATATGCTTAATCTATTTTGCATAATATTTTACATTACTTTTATACTTAACCATTGATTAGAAATGCACAAGTGTCCAAAACTGCAGATTTGCATTCAAAGCCTATTGCTGAAACACAGAACTGTCCAAAGTCGTTGTTTAACTGATGCTGAAACATAGAGCTGCTACACAGTCTGAAGTTGCATATGCCGAAACACGGAAGCTGCTACACAGTCCAAGGACGCATATGCTGAAACACGGAGCAACTACATAACTCGAGGATGAAGATGCCGAAACACGGAGCTGTCACTCATTTCAGAAGTGCAGATGCTGAAACACAGAAGAGACTGCCACGATGCTGAGACACGAGCTGTGACAGTTAGCAGTCAAGACCGACACAATCAAGAGAGCAATTCACGTGGCTGAAACAGCCTGTGAATTGTGATGCTGAAACAGCATCAGCAGCTATGAGAAGAAGCTGTTACGCCAGCCGTAACAGCAATATCTCGTGCAGCCCCTGTATTAGCATTCGGTTGCATGAGAATAGGACATCCTATGCTGATTTAGAAAGAAGATCCGATTTAGTGTAGGATTCAGATATTCTTTGTAATGATTGTATCGAAGGGATTTCCTTTTTAAATTCAAGGGAAATCACCATTCAGGCATCCAAGTTTTTTTGATGTACTGAAGCAACTCCAGAGAAGCGGGACGTGTTCGATCCTTCCAATTTGTAATGTGATAT
>JASDQU010313934.1:387-12817 GCA_032191745.1 Picea mariana
GCCAAGAATTAGGGGTAACACCCCTAATTCCAGGGATTCAAACAAAACTTTCATTAAAACTATGCTTGTTGTAGATGCATTGCAGAGAAAAATGTCATCACCTTTCCATATGGAACAAAATAGACCCTGAAGAACGACCATTTGTACTAGATATGCTTACTCAAGTTAAGGAATTACTCATAGAAAGATTGAATCCAATAATGCAAGTAACCCACACAAGTGGTGGACAGTACAAATATAGTATTCACACTATCAATTCCCCATAGGACATGAGTACAATTTTCAATTACTCTCCTCACCAAATTGAGGACTTGGACATCTTGTTTGTGAGAAGGAACAACTCTTACCAAATATATTATGGTTTTTTTGTTAGTAGATATTGCGTTATGGCAAGTTTGAAGTATAAGTTAGAACATGATTCTTATTATAAGGATGTCCAACTAACCTAACCACAATTTCTTATTTTTCTATTGAACTTACAAACATACCTCCCATGATTCACCTTGCCACAAGTAATATTCAAGAACCAAAAAATAGCCACATAAAACTTCATCAGGGATACAATGCCACTATATATATATACACTCTATTTTATGTGGTCCTAGAGTATGACCTAAAAGTGTTTTTGTTTGGCTAAGAGGAAATATGTTAACCATCCAAGATTCTGTGACATCTGACACGTGAAAGTCTGCCTCCTTAGTGACCACCAAAAACTTATTCTAGGTGGCTTGGTTTTTCTTAAATAACAGTAATGAGTTAACGTGCATTTGATGATAACAACTTTTTATTAGTTTGTAAAATACATCTTCCTTCTTTAAATACAATAAATAATAAATAACAATACAAAAATTTGTAAACTTTTTATATAGAAATTGTTAAATAACAATACAAAAAATTGTAAACTTTTTGTATAGAAATTGTTAAACCAAAATGGTTGCTGCACGATAATGAAAAAGACTCCAGGCGTACGACAAACCTTTTCACATTTTATTAACTCTCTTGCCATTGGTTTTATTGAATAACAAATTCTTCAAAACCCTAGTTGACCTTCCATTCTCTCGTGTGTTTCTGCACAAACACATTCTGAAAATTGCTGTCCGATCTAAACGAAGGGATTAATTTTTAACAGAGAACCTATTCGGAAGCGAGGAATTGGGATGAAGACTAAGAGGGCAAGCCGGTCTACAAGCAGTGGAAAAACCATTCATTCCATTGAAGAAGAAGAATTAGTGAATGTCCACCAGCAAAATATCACCCCCATTTCAAAAAAGCCCAAAACAGGCAATAGGGCAGCTGGTAAGATTASTTTCCATTCAAAGAAGATCAGAAACGTGTTAGTACAAGACAATGAAAAGACCCAATTAASTCAAGCAGACGTTATTTACAAGAATCCTGAAGAGATCAAGGCTTTATCATCAGAGGATGCTATTGATATAGCCATCAAACATTTGAGGGAATCGGACTTAAAATTGTCTTCTATTATAGAATTACATGATAAMCCCAAGTTTCTGAAATGTGAGAGTGCTTTTCAGTCTCTTGCTCGGAGTATTGTTTATCAACAACTTGCTACGAAAGCAGCTGCTACAATATACAGTCGGCTTGTTTCTCTTTGTGGGGTATAGTAATTTTACTTTTTTTATTTTTCTCAATTGATTGTGTATTATGATTTCAATTTTTTCCAGATTATTTTTTTTGGAAATCTTTTAAGTATTTTTCTTAGTTTGGAGGATGGTATTTAAGTAAATCCTAAATCTTTAAAATACAATGTGAATCAACAACATGAATCGAAATTATTATAATAACATATTCGTTAAGTTTGACATGTCATTATCAAAAGAATAATAATCATTCCTCCATCCTTCCAAACTAAACCCAATTCACTTCTATTATGACTTCGTATATCCACCCAAATTAAACCCAATCAACATCTATTATGATTTCTTATATCCAAAACAAAGAAAAAACAAATATTAATAGAATTGTCAAGATTGAGTATATATCTATATATATCCTGGCCGGCCGTTGGATCAGTGCTTGAGATTTGGAGCATTTCGATTTTGTTCAAAACGAATTGCTGAATGCAGTAAGTAAGTTCAAAACTATAAATCATCAGGGTCAATATGCATAAACAAATCAGACCTTTCTTCTGGATCAAAAGCACACAAAATGGGGATAGAAGTCCAAAGTTCACAAGCCCAAGTCCATTAAACAAGTTTAAGCCTCTCTAATACAATCGACTGTACTGTAAAAGGTAACCAATCATCTGGAGGGCCCAGGGTTTTTCACATTGAGTGTATCAGTACCCCAACCTGCTACTACATCTATGTATGCGTTCGCACACCCCACTGATCTGCTGGATTGTCTACCCAAGCTGGGGAGGTGGGCCAACCACTAGCACTCGGTACTTCCGGCCTTCCTGCCACTGATTGCTTGCCCGGTGCACTGCCCCTCTTATCATCATGCGGGGGACCTCTGCTGTTATAGTGCCTACTTCGAGACCTGCCCCCTCTGTCTGCGCTGCTTTGGTTTCTCTTAATAAATTGCCCCATCTGTCTTGGGCTTTTAATTGTTTTTATTTTCATTCCCCCATTTCGACAAACATTGCTGTTGGACCAAAAATTTAATCAGATGTATAGGTGTTTTTTATAGGTTTTCTATAGTCAAGGATCTCTGTTATAAGCTTCCCTATTTTGCTGGGTTTGTGGTTGTCAATTGTATAAAGTTTTAGAGACAACTGCTTATATTGTTTAAATAATTTTTGGATAATTACTGTGTGTAACTGTTTTGAAATGTCCAACATTTCGAGTGGACACTCCACTCATCTTCAGGGACATTTATCATCAAAGACATTTGAAGCTTAATTTAGTCCTTGAGGATGGGTAGAGTGTCTACCCATCATGAAGCTTAAGCTTCAAATGTCCCTGATGATGGGTGGAGTGTCCACTCGAAACGTTGGACGCTACAAAACACTCACACACAGTGATTATCGAGAAATTGCTTCAACAATATGACTAACTGTGGAAACATACATTCTCAAAAACTGCTTATTTATTATTTTATTCAAAACTTATGTTGTTGTATGCCATATTACAGTAAAAATGGAAACAGAGTCAAACATTTAAAGCTTAAGCTTCAGGTCGAACACTTAAAGCATAAGCTTGAAATGTCCTTGATGATAAATGGATTGTCCACTCAAAACATTGAACATTTCAAAACACTCACACAGTCTCGAAACATTAAACGTTTCAAAACACTCACACAATGATTATCCAAAAATTGCTTGAACAATATAAATAACTTCGAAACATACATTCTCAAAAACTGCTTATTTTTTGTTTTATTCAAAACTTATGTTGTTGTATGCCATACTAAAGTAAAAATGGGAAACAGAGTCCGAACCGAAAAACGGGTCCTAAGGTTTTGGCCCTAGGGTATAGGGTTTCAGGTTACCCAAGGATCCAAGGTATGATACATATGCAGAAACTGGAGATCACCTTCATTCTTCCTGCTGGCTACAACCACAGGCTTTACAAGTCACTTTGATCATGCGGTGAAAAGCTATCCATAGCATAATGTTTTGAGCAGTATTAGAATTATATAAAGTTTGAATGAACAATGTTGGCAGGAAGCATGGTTATATGCTGTGAACAGGCCTCTCTGTGAGGTAAATTGCTAATTTAAAGTTTTGGGCCCTTGAGAAATGGCCGTATACTGAAATGGTCCTCTGGTTTCAAGCCCGTCGGGAACGGGATGGACCTGCCCAAAAATTGCTTGTTCCATTTCGGTCCTGTTTCTGGGGCGTTTCTTCCATAAAGAGGGCAGGGACGTCATATTTCTGGTAATCATCATGCCTGGCTCTGCAGAAATTGGATTTGCTTATTTCATCTGTTGGACCTGAAAATGTCCTTAAAAAATAATATAAGTCTTAGTTCATCGTTAAGTGTTCACATATGCGCATCTTGTATCGGGGGTCACTTTACATAGGCCCCAAAATGAAGATTAGTCAGTTTGTGTTTTTTGTAAAGAAATTCTCAAGTTGGTAATTTCATTTAAGTTGTGTGCTTTATAACGGTTCTTAAAATGCCTCACTGATGGCCACTTTGCACAGGCAGAGTGAGTGTTGAAGGCGCTTCGCAGGATTTACACTGCTTTCTGTTTAAGTTTGTGTTAAGTAATCAAGAAAATGGACACTAGTATTTTTCTGGTAAACTAGTAATGGATTAAAGAATGCATGTTCTTAAAGTACTTCTTAAGTTCCTATCAGTATCCTATTGTCTCATATCTTACAATACTTTAATTAGTTGCCTAAAACTTACAATGTGAAGTGGCCTTATAGTTTAGTTAAGTTCCTATCAGGATCCTATTCTCTCATATCTTACAATACTTTAATTAGTTGCCTAAAACTTACGATGTGAAGTGGCCTTATAGTTTAGAAAATTTCTAGAAGAGATTATAAGACTTAGTTTAAATTTGCAATACAACAATTTATCACAAGTAACTGAAAATAACCATCTTAGCAAACCAGGCCTAAGTCAACATCAATTACCCAATGAGAGTGTATCTGTATGTCCTCACTGAAAAATCAAAAGAGAAAAGGAGCTTAGTACATCTTCTGGAGTCAAAATGAAAAAGAAGTCAAGCCCATTCACTGATTTTTCAAGTGAACTGAAGAAAACACATAGAGAATCTAATTGTTTTTCCAAAACGAAAATTACAATTTATCCATATGGTCTTGTGCAGAAAAGAAAAGAAGCATGATCCATCGATGGTTTTTCCAAAGAAAGAAAACAGGTCTACAACTCTATTAAAATAGTGATTTTGGGTGCTTCCGCAGGGGGAGATTGGTTTTATTCCCGACACAATATCGATGCTTTCAGCTGCAGATATGCGGAAAGTTGGTATATCAGAACGAAAAGCAAGCTACATTCATGACCTTGCATCCAAATTTATGTCAGGACTTCTTTCAGATTCTTTAATATTTGAAATGGATGACGACTCTTTGATTTCTTCACTGACTGCTGTGAGGGGAATTGGTGTTTGGTCTGTGCATATGTTCATGATTTTTGCTTTGCATAGACCTGATGTGTTGCCAGTTGGAGATTTGGGTGTTCGTAAAGGTTTTAAAATGCTTTATGGTCTCAAAGATTTGCCCACACCTGCTCAGATGGAAGCTTTGTCAAATAGCTGGAGGCCCTATAGGTCTATAGGATCATGGTACATGTGGAGACTCCTTGGAACAAAAGTCCCTATTATTTCTTCAGAATGAAGGCACTTGCTTTGGGCTGTGTGATATTGAGCTTCGTACAGCAGGTCTTCTTTCTGTAAAGAGGCTTCTGTTGTGCCTGGTAATTTTCTGTAGTTGCTTTATACCAAATTGTAATGTTACTAACTGCTTAATCTTGTCTAGCAAAGAGCAGTGGGGCCTCGAGATTTACATTCTTCTTTTGAGAACTGGTGTGTAAATTGATATATAGTCCTTTAATACTATCATAACGAATGGGAACGTCCTACTGGATGGTTTCTGCTAATCTGTTAAAAATTCTGCTTTATGCTAAAAAGAAAAGCACATCTTATCCTACGGTAGCTTTCTTTTTGCGTGACAATGAGCATTTGGCATCAAGTTTTGCATTCTTTTTATTTTCTTGCAAGCTATTTTGTTTTTACAATAGGAATTTGAAATAAACTACTGAATGATTTATGATAGCGTGTTGTTATCCTGCTTTATGCTTACAAAAGACAATTATCACATTAAATTAWAGAAATCAAAGGAGAAAATCAGAGACGAAACTGACAAAAATAAGTAATATTTTATTTTAAAAGTACACGTCTTTTTCATGGTTGTATCGTTTCTGGTAGCGAGGATGTMGTATTGTTGCAATTTCTGTTGAATACAAGTGACACAACCACAGTAGCAATACTTGAAAAGGAAAAAAATGAAATATGATAGGGAAAAAAGACTGAAGTTGATRCAGGAGCATCTATGAAATTGTTAAGTATGAGTGTTCACCAAGTTAGGGCAACAAAGGCAAGTGAGGTGAAGTAAAGCACGTGACAGACAACAGGAATTGAAGCATCAATGCAGCAGGAGAAAAGCATAGTGCGTAGTTCAGGTGCAGAAACAGAAAGTGTGTGACAGGCAAAAGGAAAAGATGTGCAGAATGCTAATGTCATCTGGAGTGCAGTAGGAGTGCAAAAGAAAGTGAACATGGTGAGTGTGACAAGCGCACGACAGACAAAGGAAGCGAGTGTGCAACAGAAAGTGTGCATGGTGAGTGCGGAAAGCACACATAATAGAGAGAGCATACCAAAGGAATCTTAAAAGTTGCAGTGGATGCTGAAGTGAAGGCAACAGATCCAAAGAGTTCCAGAGGAAGCTGAAGACCCAGAATGGACATGAAGAGATAAGGATGTTGATGAAGTGTTTGGAGAAGCTGGAAAGTCAGCCAGCAAAATGAATAAATAGGAATGTTGTCATCTGAGTCAGGTTAGCCAGTCCCGTGTGATAGTTAGATGGTTACACAGTTGAAGTGGTTTGGTTGTGAGCCTATGCCCTAGAGGAAGCTCAGTTGTATTTCTGTACAGTATTCCAATTTTTGAGTAATGAGAGTAAGTAGACACATTCTTTTATGACTGAAATCTGGTTTTTATTGCTGTCTGAGCAAATGTTTACCCTTTTAAATTACTGTAGCCTGCTTCTATTCTAATTTGTGAGCTGCAGATTGCTGCACTTTGTCTACCTAGGGTAAGAAGACTGGCACATTCCATCCCCACTAAATTTCTTAAGGTTTTAAAATCCCAATCCTATAAACATTAAAAGCATATTTGTTAATTAATGGGAATAACTTGCATGTCATAAGGTTGCATGCTGGAAGTTATAGCAGATTAGCCAGCTTACATTAGAATATGGTCTTTCTTCTCCATATTTTTAATTAAATATATTCAGCAAGCAAACCTTAGTAATCAATGAACTATATCCATCAATATTTAATATCTTTTAGGAATCCTTTACAAGAAAACATAGGGGTTAGTTAGGTGGTGCTTCACTTGGAAGAAGGGGGTATCACATATGGACTGTGCCAAAAGTACGATGCATACCAGCAAAAAAGATCACAAGGAAAAAAGGAGGTATAAATTTCTTGGACAGAGAAATCCATAATCACTGATTAGGGACTATACTTGTGCACCTAGTAGTTAATCTCAACTGCCTTCTTCCACCATCTGGTGCTATTCTTGAACAGCTTGAGAGCCAGACCTGCTACAGAAGGCTGATTTCCACATTCTATTAGTTGGAGCATCAGGATAGAAGATGGACATATGAGTAGTTAGAGCTGGGTAGGGCATGGGTAGAAGACATTTCAGATTCTCGGGGTGAATTGTTGCCTTGTTGTAATGAAATATGGAGTCTGTGGTGAACGTGGACCATGACCCCTCAAACAAGAAATAATCATGTAAATCAGTGGGGCCCAAAATTGTATTTCAAGGCATATTTTTGGGTCCCAAATTGTTTATAGCTTGTATGGCCCTGCTAAAGAAGACGCATCAATTTCGACGGTTAAATCCCAGCCAGGGTTATAACTAGTAGCTCTCTACAGGTTCTTCATGTAGCTAATGTATAAGATGATCAACCTTGGACAGATACCATATGGATACTGATATTTAAGTGTGATATAACTGGCTACAACATATCCAGTCACTTAGCAACTAGATTTATTTTTCACTGCTCAAGTTCTTTTGGTCGACTGGAAATTTGTAAGTGGCAGACACCTTGAGAGTGGAAGACTCTTGTAGAATTCCAGTCTATTCACACGAAACTGACCAGCTTTTCTTACAAATGAAGATGCTCCATGTCAATAGGCTATAGTGATCAAGTATCAAGTATGCAACTGAGCTGGCTAAGTCTTTTGTCATTCAAGTTATAATGAGAATGCATAGTTAATAAGCACCTTGAGAAGAGATATGAACCAATCTTAAATCCCTAAGCCAATTTAAGGAATTCAGTTTTCCTACATTGATGCATTTAATTATCTTTATCATTCCATATCAAGAGATTCGAGTGAGGTGGAAACTTGACATTAATGAATCTGACTTGTGGGTCCAAGATCAGTTTCTTTCACTAGTTCTTTAATGATCTCTGCATGTTTTTCAAAAAAGTGACAAATCTTGGTATCTTCTTCTACTGCTACATCATATTTACATTTTTACTACTAGAAAACTACCTTTGTTGTTTCTTTAGTTTTTACTACTATCACAATGATTTAGAATGTTCTGTATCTCATATCAGTGCTGCAAAAATCTGTGCATTTTTGGGAGGATGCTAGTGATTTTGCTTATTCTTGAACATGTTGGTTTTACTGGGATTTGTGTGTAAACTTTTCTGCAGTGCGTATCTTGATGTCAACTGCCTTGCCTTCCAAAAGCAAAAATAGATGTGGAATCAAAGTGGTAATGGTTTTCCTTAGAATAGCAATGTTATTTCCCAAGTTTTTTTTTTATAAATTCGTCTATTTATTAACTTACAAAGAGGTTGGAACCCATGGAGAGTAGGGGCTAGTATATCTGGGCCCAACACTCTGCTTTTATAAAAAAACTAGTTTTTGCCAGGGACGTTTGATAAGCAAAATAAAAAATGGACCCATGGCCTTTATAGTCATCAACATATATTGTTTTAGTCTATTTAGCGAACAACAGAACCAGTGAAAAAGCTAACTCGGCTATAAGTCAAAGAAACTATTACGAAATGCAGATTTTTCATAAAAAGCATAGAACAGTGCAGCTCTGAAGTTCAATCCTGGGCAGTGTCCAGGGCAATGGAGTTGGATGGTGTAATGTCCCCAGCCACCAACAGGCCGGGCAACGTCACTACAAGACGTCTCTCTTAGCTCTGATATCATTTTGTAACGTCCTCAGCCACCAATAGGCCGAGCAACATCACTACAGGACGTCTCTCTTAGCTCTGATACCATTTTGATACCAATTTGTAGCATACCCAACCATAACCTGCTAGGCTATGCCACACAGAGATTCTTGCGAAGACATCATACACATCCAGGCCACCTAGGCCAAGACATGCTACCTCATAGAAATGACAATTATCATGTGCATATATCTAAACATAAACATACAACATATTATGCTAATACACAGACTAATGCGGAAATAACAGTAAAAACATACATGCAATAAACACAGGCAGAACCCATAAAATAACCGCATATACAGGCTTTACTCATCAATTATAACACATGTACATATACACATCATGTAAATGAACATAAAAGTGGTACTTATCTTTTAATAGGAGACCACCAACTGCGTCCAGACTTTCCATGAACCTCCCAGCCATAGACCACGCTGCTCATCACACTCAGCAGTGGGTCATCCTCGAGCTGGGACTAAACTCCACCAGGCAAGGGATTCCTAGGCTAGGCAAGATCAATAGGAAAGTCACACAGTTTAAGAGGAACGATTCTCTTCCAGGAGCCACTTACGCCCACTACTCACAAACTTTCATTCTCCACATGCCTGTCCCACCCCAAGAGTATACGTCTTCACTGCCACATAGTCCATCGGCTACTCCACCTCCCTTCTGGGGCTTCAGCAACAGGCTGGACCAGAAGTCTTAGAGCTCTGTAGCAGCTACGAGACTCCCTCCAGGAGAAATCAGTTCCTCAGCACACTCTCTCACCTGGAGAGAGTTGCTCACAGGCTTGACAACCTGCTTCTTCAATCCACAACAGCCTCTCTCACCTGGAGAGAGAGTTGCTCACAGGCCTGACAACCTGTCTCTTCAATCACGGGCTTGACAACCCGCCTTTTCAAACCACAATAGCAAAGTCGGGTAAGGCAAGGGACAACTCAGTAAATTACAGAGGCGGACGATGGCCACGGGTTCAACAATGGCGGAATTGGCTGGCTGCATACTTTCTCAGTGCGTGAATGAACTCGTGAGGAGAGATGGGGCAGACTAGTTTAGCATAGCGAAGATGGTGAGAGCGTGAGAGCCAAAACTGTCTGTGTGTGAACCTCTCTGCATGAGTGAGTGAGTGCCCCCCCCAACAACAAGAATTTTCCCCTTAAGACTGCATGTGCATGAGCCAACACCTGTCGCTCATGCAACACGTTCCTTTCCCTTTGGAAGTCACCCGTCCTCCCAAATGAACTTAGGATGAAAACATATCCTTCTAATCAACTTTTGGAATAATAATAAATTATTATTCTCTTGGACTTAAGCCCTTAGGCTTCACCCCTCTTTCCAACCTCTCAGCCCCCTCTTCCTTACCTAGCCTAGTGGAGTTTAGTCCCCCATTCTCTTTTATCATGGTCGGTCTACACACAACGATGTATAATTTTTATTAATGATCTACATAATTACATATACAAAAATCAGGCTTATAGCATTAGCATCCTAGGCTCTCTGGCCTAGTCATCACATGAGCCTCCTAGCTTATTATAACTCGGCTCACCAAACTAACAAACATGTTTACAATTCATAATTACAACTGGGGCTTTGCCGGGGGATATTACAATCCCCTCCCCTTATTTTTACACTGTCCTTAATGCAACTTGTTTATACATATATAATTCAAAAATTCTTCAAAAAGCTCCAAGCTTTAGCTATTGAAAGCCTATTATCCACCTGGTGCTCTACTTTCAAGCACCAATTCTAGTGTTCACACTGCAGCTGGAATTCATTTGCTCTACTCTATAGAGTTGTTTCAAGAAGAATCCATCTCACTATACCATTTGACACACCCTCCTTATGGCATCTACCATGCCATAAGCATTTCCAAGTTGCCTCTTCCTTTTTGAACTCACCCTTCCAGGCTCAGGTGTCCTTTCATTGCTACACAGTCCATCAACGATCCATCTTGCCAAGGCTTTGACATGCAAGGAGAGTGCCAACCCATTACCAGAGCCTCTAACCAAGGTTCTCCATTAAAGGGCTTTAGTGTCTCTATCAATAGTTCTTCTTTCCACATTCTCACTTTAGCCAATATTGTCTCATCTGCATCACACACATACAGTTATCATGAGAGAACATAAAAAGGGAATTCAACTTTTCCCCAAAACATGAAATTCTATTTCATAATTCTTCTTGGTTGTTGCCATATTAGGATTGTAACCTTCCTTGTGGTTTTCCACAGGCACCAAACTGCATACCATTTTCCTGCAAGGCTTCATCTTGCATACTGCCAACAAATTGTCAATATTTCATGTACATCATAATTCAATTGCAATATATACAAAACCATATGCAGTGAACTTAGAATTGTCTGCACCTAGCAATTCAATCATAATTACCAAACAATTTAATAAAATAGAATGACTCATCATTCTATGCATATGCATGTTCTTAATTAATATATGTAAGTTCATTACTTTTTTTTTCTGAACATGAAATTTTCTGTAGTCAGTATTCATGTGACTACTTGACTTGCAACTTTTCTGTTGCAATGTCTAGCAACTCCTGAAATGTCCTTAGCTTCATGAGTTCAAAACATTTCAGCTGTTAGTAACTATTATTTCCATGCAATAATATATATGCATGTACTTACAAAACAGATTCAACAATTGCATTTAGTACACAATTCTATCACTTACTATGTATGAGTGCAATTCTCAATGCATACTTATTCAGTGCACCTTGCATTGAATTACATAATGCTCTTTATCTCAGTCATGTATCTCACCATCCATAAGTTGGGATTATGGCCAATGTGTTGACACATTCTCCACACACTTTCTATTGTCTTCCCAATTAATTGGATGTCTTCATTTTTGACCCAAACACTACACCAAGAATATAATTATGTGGTGTTCATTAGTGTTAGCAAAAATGTTGTAGCCCAATTTTTATTTAAAGGTAGGAAGCTTTTAGTACATGTGTGGCTCATAACCTTTCCATATCCATACTTTGCCATATCCAACCATGTCCTGGTCTTATACATGACTAGCTTACTAGCATTCATTCCTATAATAAGTTCTTATCTTTTAATTCTTTGGTTATTACCCCACAACCAAATTAACATGACATTCTCCTATGTCAGTGTGTGCATTCAAAGCTCAGAAGCTTTTAATTAATACAAGCCTCCAGCCTTTACCACATCCAGTGGTATGCATTCAATAATATATTCACGTGATTTTATAAAATAACTCTGGCTGAGGAAATTCTTACCTAAATTTCCTTCAACAATTATGTAATAAGAGTAATAAACTCATCCATGCATGACTGCCATTAATAAATTGTATACTACCTGAATGTCTTATGGCAGTAGAAACTTTCATGCTTCTTTTATCAAACTTATAACCAACACTTCATCTTTCTGTTGCTTCCCTTCTTATGTAGCAACATCATCAACAACACTTGCAACATGAAATAATTTATTTTTCTTCTTATAGTTGTTCAACCAACCCCAATTCAACTGTTGCT
>JASDQU010313935.1:0-13309 GCA_032191745.1 Picea mariana
CTTGGTATATATAGGAGACTAGGAGGAATAATTACAACTAATGGCCTAAAGCCGACATAAATAAAATAACATTACTAATATAATATGCCCCAATTAAGGGGTAATGAGCCAATATTAGGGCTTAACAAATATGGTGTTTTTACTAAATCGAAATTTATGCAAAGAGATGAAGATGCAATCTTTTCATTTTGATGAAAGCTATGCTACGAGAAGGAGAAAACATTTATCATTCCCAAATGTACAATGTCTCAAAATTTTAATAAACTCATCAATATCAATATCTTCAAGAAATGAGACAAAGAGACTGTACACCAATACACGATTCACGACGCCCCCCGGTCCATGAGGGGGAAATGTTTTTGGAATTCAAGACCAAAAAATGCCATAAACCATGCAATTTCACTACTTCAAATGCAAGGATACCCCCAATATAATATAACACAAGAAATAAGATTTTTTGTTTCAAAGAGACACTACAAGCAAGAGCGAGTTTCCTCAAAACAAAAAGAAACCCAAACTAAGTTTCTCTTTTAACACGAATTATTCAGAAAAAATGAATGTTCTTTCACTAAGCAATTCTAAAGAAAAACAATGCTTTGTAACAGAAAGACACTCAAAGGAAGAGATCAAATCTTTCAAAAGAAAAAAAAGAAAAAATAAGGCAAACATGGTTGAAAGAAGATTCAAATTTTGTCAAGAAGACTGTAATTAGACCCAACAAATCACCCCAGAACCATATCACAAATTTGGGCAGGGAAAACCACCAAAAACAATTTTTTTGACAATCTCTGCAGGCTGGAAGACTAGCACAGTGAGGAAATCCTTGATCGCCACAAGCCAGAAATGGGTAGGGTGTGGATTTTCTGCACTGTTCTAAATAGGTAGGGTGCGAAAATCCAAATTCGCTGCACTATCCCTCAAAGCAGGGTGCAGAAATCAATCAAAAATGGAAAAAATTAAAAAATTAAGAAGGTTTTCTAGTGAAGTTTAACAGTCAGAGAGTCAAGATGGATCTCCCAGTGACTCAGAAAACAGAAATGAAGCAATCAAAGCAAGAAAACAAGAAAAACTAGGAAGAGTCACCAATTTTGTTATCGGGCTAATTGTTAAGTGCAGACACAAATCAATCCCCTTAGCTTCACTACGAAACTAGAAGAAAAAAAGACAATACACTACTCTTTCCTTAGATTCGATTATCAAATGAGAAATGGATCTAGAACATACCTTTTGAATATCGAAGATCCGACTTTGCCAATGCAATCCAGGCTTCGTTACAAGGCTTATAGAGAAATATATGCAAATAAACATAAGCCAACGAAGACAAGAATAACATAGTCTATTTGATACGAAACTATGTACATGATCAAGGAATCATACAATATGGACAAATAACATTCATATAGGAAAGAAAATAATATTTGTATTAAATAATGTGGAAGAAAGATACAACCAAATGTCTTGATGTCGTAAGGTTCCTTCCAACAACTCCTCGCTTCCCACACACTTCTTGCTCCAAGGATTCTGAGACCATAGATATGATAGCTACTCACAATCTATCTCGACAAAGAAAAGCTCATATCCACTTTAACCAAGCTAACAATCTCAAGCCAAAAAAACTTCTAACCTTCTCCATGAGAGCTCCTCTCCTTTTATAAGATGAAGAGGATAAGGTCATGAGGTTAGGATGATCCCACTAAATCATGAAAGCGAGTAAGATCCAAACCATTTGGAGGCCACCTCACCATATAAGATTCTCCTTCTAGAATCATCGAGAAGATGCCCATTTTTCCCACGTACGAAGTCCGTCATGCCCTAGCTATAGGCATTTCTGCACCCTATCTATAGGCATTTCCACACCCTGTGTATAGTGCAACATGCAGAAACCCTCCTTAATAGGGCTTTTACAAAGGAAAATACAATTTCTTCTCTCAGGCAAAGTTCTTCTCCCTTCTTTCTTCAAGAATTCAAGCCACTGACCCCTCTGAAGGAAACATATAGGTTTACATCACTAACGGTCATAGGGATGATGGAAATAATGTGTAACAGTACTCTAGACTGGATAAATATCTATGACAGGCAGGGTTCAGAAAAGGAACTGCAGACAACAACCTCTACATCAAGGTAACTCAATATAGTATTTTATTAATTGAAGTTTATGTTGATGATATTATTTTTGGAAGTACTGATGACAGGTTAAGCCAGAAATTTGTAAAGGACATGCAAAATGAATTTGAAATGTCATTACTTGGAGAACTATCCTTCTTTTTGGGTCTTCAGATACATCAAAGCAACCAAGGAAATTTTATTTCTCAAACCAAGTATATCAGAGAAATGCTAAAGAGGTTCGGAATGGAGGATTGCAAACCATTTATCACTCCCATGCAAATCGGTTGCAAGTTGAGCAAAGATGATGATTCAAAGTCTATAGATTAGAGGCAATACAGATCAATGATTGGTAGGCTACTATATGTGACAACATCCAGACCAGATGTAATGCAGGCAGTTGGACAGGTGGCACAATTTCAAGCAGTACCAAATGAATCACATGTATTAGCAATGAACAAGATTTTCAGATATCTCAAAGGAACAAAAGAGTTTGGATTATGGTATCTAAAAGGAAAGGATCTATCACTTATTGTCTACACAAATGCAGATTGGGCAGGTTCCATTAATGACCGTAAGCACTAGTGGAGCAACATTCTACTTGGGTGAGTGTTTAGTATCACGACTAAGCAAGAAACAATCATCAATATATTTATATACAACCAAGGCAGAGTATATTGCAACAACAACATGCTGTACACAGGTTATATGGATGAAACAAACTCTGATAGATATACATGTTGAGTATGATGAGCCCATTACAATCTATTGTGATAAGACAAGCACCATCAATATCTCAAAGAACCCGGTGATGCACTCCAAGATGAAGCACATTCCAATCAAGTATCACTTTCTATAGGAACATGTTACAGAAAAGAACATCAGAGTTGAATATGTGGGCACAAAATAACAAGTGGCATACATATTTACAAAACCGCTTCCATGAGAAGCCTTTGAGTATCTTCGCCAGAGACTCGAAGTTATTTCTACTCCAAAATGAATTCTTTTGAATGCTTATCTTATATGTCTTAGATGTACACAAGGAAGCACAATAAAGATGACAGTTCGGCTTGGGAGATCAAACGATTCTGTTAAGGGGAGCATACCCAAATGGAAAGATAACTTTTCCATTGATGCCAAAGGGGAGAGATTTATCAGATGCATAGGATAGAGGCATGGTTCTAGGGGGAACGTTGGTCACAAAGATGTAGGCATGGTTCCAGTGGGAGCATGAGTGATATGATTTCAGTATTGCATCAGAGTGTTTCCATCAATCCCAAAGGGGGAGATTGTTGATTAATTGGGTTGGTTGTCATTGATGTCAACCCTTGAAGAAAGTCCGATAGAAAATTACGGTAGCACAAAGGTTTGGGTAATGGAACCAAGTTTGTTTGATGTATAATGGTATGAGTTTTGATATATTTGTAGGTAATACTATTCTATATGGATAGTACATGTCATGCTATTTCTGGTGGTATGTGGAACGTCACATAACTCCTCACGGTTTGAGAGTTATGGCCTTACGAAATTGGAGGACCCTCATATGTTGGCTTGAAGCCCCAAAAGGTCAAAGAAGTCAAAGTGCTTGCAAAGAAGAAATTATTTAAATAATAAAGTAAAGTGACAAAGTTAAATAGGATTCTTTAAATAATAAAGTGAAGTGATAAAGTCAAAGAGGATTATTTAAATAATAAATTGAAGTGACAAAGTCAAAGAGGATTATTTAAATAATAAATTGAAGTGACAAAGTCAAAGAGGATTATTTAAATACATTACAATCTTGAAAATATGCATCTTTATCAAGATGCCATTGAACCTAGAAGATGATGTGGACCATGTGGGATAGTTGGATATGACTAGATTTCAATTCAAGCATTGATCTAGTACTCTTTGTCACTTTCATAGCATAGCAAGAGAGTTCGCTCTGAAACTGCTTGCTTCAACACTTTCACAACAAGTACTTTTTTGAACCTTTCTTCTCTTGTCTGATTATTGCAAAATGTCTGAATATTGCTGAATGTTATACTTTCATTCCAACTGATGATGATGAGCTCTGGAACCGTTTCCTCCCTTCAAAACATCGACCTTTTCTCTTAATCTCAAAACTCCAAATGCTTTAGAGTAGCAGAGCTTGAATTTAATTTCATGTGTGTAGTCTGCATTAAATCCTATTATAATGAAACCTATGCACTATTCCCCAATTGCGTTGGACATCCAAACTGAACTTTACATATTAAAGGAGACAGTTGCTACAAAAAATGATATTTTCAACACTTTCGTAGCGAATTTCGCTGTGAAAGTTCCGTTTTAAACTTTTGTTGATATTAAGTGTCAAAACACTATTTGATGACCCCCTTCGTGCATCTGTAGACACATTCAAAAACTATAATACACCCTTTGAAATGTGATGTCAATGTGCACCTTAACATTTGGTCACTCTTTGGCAGTTGACATGTGTGGGAACTCTACTCAACAATTGGCATCGGCTCCTGGCTCTTCAAGCTGCATCGAGCTGCATCGACCCTTAATGCAATTCAAGCTGCATCGACCCTTAATGATTTCATTGGGGAAAATGTGATGTCAGTTTATGAAGATGCATAAGCACTAGACAAGCCTAAATCAAGAGTATCCGAGCTAGAGGTTGTGATGGATACTATCAGACACAATATGATGAGTGAATTCAGAAAGGAATCCATGACATCATAATGCTTGCACAAAGAAGAATTGGAGAAACAATTGCAACTACAGGAGAAATAACTAAGGGAAAAGTTTGGAAAGAAGGTCAGCTTGAACCAAAAGATACACCAAGAAGAGATAGAAAATCTTAAGGCTACACATGCTTAGGAAGTAACAAGGCTCCGAGGTGAACAATTAGAAATCAACAAATATAATGAGAAGATTGAAGCACAAATTCATAAATTACAACAAGAGAATAATATCCTAAAAAAAACTATTGAAGAAAAAAAAAAAGGAACTATAGCCCTGAAGATAATAAAAGAAGAAGCCGCCAAAGCAAACGAAGCATTAGGAGATATGTAGAAGAAATTCTTCTTTTTATTGCACAACATCCAAACGAATTGGCCGGATAACCTAAAAATAGGAAAACAAATGAATATTGTGAAATAAGAATATCATAAAGTTCAAGGTGCCTATGACCATATTATCAATTGGCAATACATTTGTGATAACCCTCCTAACTCCTTGCTAGTATATACAACCAAGTAGAATATCAAGGACAAGATTTTACTCAACATTGGGAAATATTTCATCAATAATATGAAAAGTACTCAATAAATGGTGGGACAAGCTTGTAGAAGGTTGTGGAGAGCATCATATGAACTACTAGAACAATTTAGAATAGAAACCATGGTAGATTTAGGAGAAAAAGGGTATGCTCACACAATGATAGAAGATGTATAAAACAAAAGGAACCTGAGTAGAAGAACAATTGATGCAACAAAAGAAGTTGACATGGAAATGCTAGAAAAGAGGATAGTGAAACCAAATCAACTTATTATGTTAGCAGAGAAATTCATAGCGTAGAAAGAGGAAGCATTAAAGACAGAAGTGGAAGCCCCTATTTGTGACAATGAAATCGAGCTGGAGAAAATGTAGGTGAGTGGAATGGAGACCATTCTAGAAGATTTCAAGTTATGGAATAACTTCAAAGATCAAATGCAAACACCCATAGCCACTTGATTATTGTAATTGATCTTTGTATTTTGATAGTTTTTGTAATTATTGTAAAAATCCCAACCGGGAGGGTGAAATGAAGAGTTTTAACTGTCATTTGACCGAGTGACAGTTATAGGATACAAAAATCCCCTTCCTCATATTTTATAAAATGGATGTATGTAACAAAGGGGGACTTTTGCAATTTGTAGTATAGGATGGTACTATTACTTCCCATTTTAAATGAAGAGCAAGAGGCATTCCTGAAACATGTGGTTATGGTAAATGTGTTTGGAATTTTTCTTAATGCATTTATTAGTTATTTGAGTATCGTAAGTCTCATTGTATGGATTATTTTTGCAACTTTTTTATATGTTCAAATTTTCACATGTTTCCTTATTAAATACAATTATAATGTTGTCAAACCATAACACAATTACTTGTAAATGTGTTTAATGACATTATTTCTTTCATTTATCATATGAATGTATGAATTCTTTCTAATTCAGAAGATATTATTTCTTTTAACTGTATTTAATATTTATTAGTCTCCTCCTAATTAATATATGTGTAGTTTAGTTTATGATTGCATCTTAAAATAGATGTAGGTAGCATCATTTTAGTTCAGTTTCAGGTTGTAATTCATCTAATAACCTTTAGTTCTTATATTCATATTTATCTAATAAACTATTTTGGCAACCATGCCAATATATTGGTCAGAAACGCTACCCCAAGCGAGAGTGAGTCTAATTGGGACTTGTCATCAGGGACTCTCCCTTACTTGCTTGACCGAGACATTTGGACCCATCAACACATAGAAAAATCATAATCACATTGGACCCAAAATAAGGAAAACCTTGGGTTGAGACATAGGATGAAGGCCATGAAGCCTGATGATTGTATAAAGTAATAAATGAGAAAAAGGACAATACCGAGCCCAATAGTGAAGGATAAATCTTAGTCATGTCACCATTGTCAATAGAAAAAGAAACTAGATGCATAACTATATAATTGGAAAATGGAGAATTACGAAGCTCAAGATAAGGAGTGCTGATCGATAGAGGATCAAAATAGAAATAAAGTGATCAAAATCATGCTTTTCATTACTATATTCACACAATATGTGTCTTGGGAAAAACCTAACCCAATCCATGGAAGTGTGACAACTACGAGAGTACCTAATCACTGTCACCTTGGATAAACACTCCCCTCGCTTCACTGATGATGAAATCACCACAAGGGGGGAATATTGGTGACCCTAGGGGGATTGAGATGGAAAGTGAAATGATGATGATGAAAACCTCTATAGGTCAAGTTTGGATATGATGAAAGGATTGAAGATGAGTCTTTTGAAAAGAGAAATGGTTGATAAGCGTTGAATACCTGCAAAACAATGTTAACTCTACCTTGAACACGAAAAATGATAGATATAAAAGACTTAAACCAAAGGAGATGAAGAAAGAAATATTTGCTGTCCCAAATTGCAGCAATATGGACATATATAAACCAACAATAAAATATTTCAATAGCTGTAAATTTAACCATCCAAAATCTAGTACAAGATATCATAAATAAAGCTAGCAATGACTAGTCAAACTTCCAATGTTTAAAGACTTTGGTGGCTTTAAGGGCTATTAATTATGTGTTATCAAAATTTTATTATGACATCCAAGTGGCTGTAGCAAAAAATTTCTACAACAACAATATCTAGACACATAAATTAGCAAGTAAACCACCCAAAAATTAGTCAGTAACTAGTAGAACAATCACCAAGGTTTACAAGTGAATTTCAATGGTAGAATAGTAAGCAAAGATTGAAAGAAGATGTGTTTTCTGCAACCTTAATGGTTGTAGCATTAATTTGTAACAAAAAAGAGAACTTCTTGGCTAAAGAATATGCCCTTAGGGCACAATAATGCTTATAACATATATAATCAATTCCAACTTAGACAATTGCAATATATCAACAATTCACATATACCAATGCAATGATTTTATATCTCCATTGCAAATTAGATTAGTTCCAAATCAATTGGGTTATGAAGTCTTTTGTGTAAGAGCTAGTTGTGTTACTTCTCTAGGGTTGTAATCCTTTTTACTCCCTAGAGAAAACAAAATTAGCAAGGTAAATCTAGGAGGGTGTAAGCCCTTTTACTCCTCCAAGCAACCTTTGCAAAGTAGTTTATTCAATGATAACAAAGAAGGCTTGATGGAGGGTGTATTCTTTTATACTCCTCCAAGGGGCTAGACAAGTTTAGCTTGAAACAACAAGAAAAATAAAATTAATGCATAAATTCCTTATCAATTCCAAGAAAAAGCATGAAGAAACCCTTTCTTATCAAGCATATTTCACCAAAATTACCAAGAACAAGCATCCAAGAGATAGCACCTTAGATTCCTTCACAAAAATACAAGTACTATCATCCAAATAGCACAAGAGAGAGAGATATGCGATTTTCCAAAGTAGGGCAAAAATTTCAGCCAAGAAGTATGTAATTCTCAAGTGAGTTATGTTAAATTGAAATGTGAGGTGACCTCTTTTTATATGAGGTCACCTAAAATATTTTTTCCACATAAGTTTGTCCACATTCATAAATTGAGGAGGCTGAAATCACAAATTTTCCTACCTAAACAATAGTTTTTACCAAATTAAAAAATTATAATGAAGAAATCCCTAAAATAATGGTGTCACTCCCTTAAGAGGTGACATAGGGGCGTAAAGAGAAAAACATTGAGCTTGTTGAGGAAGTCATTTTCCCTCCCAAGGAAAAATGTCAATGTGATAGGTTATTCCTTCAACAAACATGCTATATCACCATTAAACACCATGCACCACCAAACCCTATCCTTCCAAGTGATGACATCATGCCCCAAAATTGAAGTGTATGGCCTCCAAAGACAAACATTAGGGCTAGGAAGGATAGCAAGTCAGTTCCAATGGATAATCAAATGCCTCCAAAGGAAATGTCCCTCATCCAAGTTGTCCCAATGAATGGGGTATGACATTTACTCTATGGGATTCATGCCCCCGTGAAGGCCCAAGAAAGGCTTGTTCCTCCACAAGTATCCACCAAGCAAGGTCCTGCGAAGACAAATAAATTCATCCTCCAAGGGTCTCAAGTCATATGTATCATGCAAAATAAATCACATTCAATACAAGAACCATCTAAACATGTGAAAAAAAATACCCTTTCAAATCAAGCAAGTGCTCAAAGACCCTACGCAATTTGCCAAATTTAGATATGGGAGGGGTGTCATAATGCCTAATTGGGTGAACCAATTCCTCAAGTAGGGGATGTTCCCAAGGAGAATATTTTCTAGGTTATGTAGTGAATGTGAGGTGGATGATGTTAGACTTCTAGGTATGGGGTTTCATGACATACAAGGGCTTGTATTGTCTCATTTATGGATGCCTTTGTTGAGGACTAGCCACATCCTTTTCCTCCTTTTGTTTTTAAAGAATATTTTTCCAAGCCCTTTATTAGCCATTCATTTCGCATGTGTTTCCAAGTTGAAGATAGTAAGGGACACTAAAAGGAAATACATATCCCACATACTCTATACCTTGGTTTTCATGCTTTTCCAAGTTGAAGACAATAAGGGGAACTAAAAATAAATGCATAACCCACGTACACTCTACCTTGGAAAGAATCATTGATCAATTAGTTATTTATTTTATGGGTCCCTTATTTTTTTTTGAGAGGCATTTCACTGCTCTCAGGATCCCAAGGTGGGATTTTATTGCATGATATTTTTTCCAGGGCGCCTCCAAGCATAGTGGCCCCTTCTTCCCATGAAATGAGGTACATTCCATTCTTGGATCAATAAGCCCGAAAACCTAAAATATGGGGAAATGGAGGGGAACAAGTAATGGAAGGTGGAAAGTATGAGAAGGAATGGCATGATGACCCTTCAAGGAGAACCCCCAATATAAAACATTTCCCTGAGGGTGGACACTTACTAGGAAACCATGACACGCATCAAGGTGAAATAGGAAAAAAATCATAATTTCCAAGTAGACGCTCCATAATCAAGAAAAGTTTAAATGCAACATATTCAAATACTTCAAGTATTAAGTTGACACTTACCATGACACTTGAATTCTTAGCTCATGGAGAAAGATCATTTAGGGCCTAAAAAAAAATGTTGTTTAGGGCCTCAAAATGGCCCCAGAAGTTTGGAACCCGAAAAACTGTCGAAAAACTGCCAAGGTGGAAAATTGTTTTTCGAGCCATTGGAATAGGTGGGTGGCCACTGATATCCACCTGGATAAATACTCCCTCCTTAGGAAGCAATGGTCTCCATTGCGTTGAGTTCCCCCATCAAATGAGGAAATTTCTGCTGAATTTGGCCCCGGTTGAGCCACTTGCCTTGGTGCAGGAGCTGCCCTTCTTTGATGACTCATTAAAGATGGATCGTTTACTGTTGAGTGACCTTGATCTATGTGTCCACAATATGATCACTGGATTCCTATTACATGCAGTCAGGGTTGAGCTCTGTTGGTTTCAACTGCTCCGCTATCTCTGAGGTGTCCAATAATGGTGGGAAATATGGCCGAAGGAGAGCCACGTTGAATACTGGATGCAGACCAAGGAAGGGGGGAATGTTGAGCTCAAAAGAGTTTTCATCCACAACCTTGGTGATGGTGTATGACCCATAACAGAGTGGGCAAAGCTTCTGATGGGGCCATGTAAGGCATTCTTTCTGCAAATGCAACCAAACTTTGTCGCCCTCCTGAAACTTATGTGGCATCCGATGTTGATCATGGCGCTACTTGTACTTGGCATTAGACTTCTGTAGAATATCCTGAACCTGTTGGCAGATGTGTTGGATCTGCTCAATGAACTGGGTGGCTTTGTCAGCTTCTGGTGGAGGAGGGGATGAGTCGGCCGAGGTGGTCGCCAGGGGTAGTGCAACATCTATGGGCCCAATGGTTGGAATCCCAACCCCAGCTGAAAGGGTCCATGGCCAGTTGAGCTATGCAGGGATCAGTTGTAGCTATGTTGGACATAGGGAAGACTCTCATTCCATGTGTGGGGGTGTTTTTAATTGTACATGTGCAGGATATGTACGACCATCTGATTGACGACCTCAATTTGGCCATTTGTCTGGGGGTGGAAGGCAGTGGATTTGGTGAGCTTGGTTTCTAGCAGTGACCAGAGGCTCGACCAGAATGAGTTGAGGAACTGACTATCACAGTCTGATATAATGGTTTGTGGGATCCCAAAATGTACCCATACTCGTTCAAAGAAGAGTTTGGCAGTGGCTTCTTGATGGATATTCTATATGCACTAAATCCCTCAATTAAATTGTCAACCCCGGGTAAGTAAACTTAGAGTTGTGGCACTGTATGAGCCAAGGAATAAAATCTAATGGGAGTATTGTCTAACTAAGGGGATGCTCTATCTAAGGATCAATCTACTTAATAAATGACTCTTTCATTTTTATCAATTAGCAAATCCTATTAATAAGCTTGAACTATTTACCTTAAGCAACTTCAAACAATGGATTGATGGATTATTTCTAAAGAAGCAAATCATAACCTACTTTAAACAAGTTAATCTATTCAACCTAATGAGCAACAACAAGTAAATTACTTTTGATCTTTTATCTTTAAGCAAATAAGAAAACAAACAATTAACCTATCAAGACTATTTCAACAAATAAACTCTATTCTTAAAAAAAAACTCATAATCATTTCTATTTTGCAAAGGAGAAATCTTAACCTACTTAATAAAAAAGCATCACGACTATATTCAGATTCTAATTAATCAAAACTATTCTTAATTTTCAATAATAGGAAAAGAGAAGTCAAAGATGATGATTATGTCTTTGGTGCCGAATAACATCACGATGCCATCTGACTATTAGTGACAATTCAAGAGGGATTAATTCAATGCTGACTTCTACAGAGAAATGGAAAGTGTGAATCGAGCAATCTAGAAAAATATTTTCCATCATAGAAGAAACACTAAGTATCTTGGAAATCCATGTGATCTTTAAACTTTATGCACCAATCATCAATTATTAAAAAACACTCTTATACTAATTCAAGCACATTCTTATGCTAACTAAAACAAATTTACAAACTTATGAACTTATGATTAAAAATCTTAATTAAAATTGCAATTCAAATCTATACTTGAGATTTTATAATCTAAATTGGACCAATCATATCATTAAAACTCAAATTTCAAACTAGAATGCGTTTAGAAACATAACCCCAAAATCTATTTCTATCCTAGCATACTAAAACAAGATTAATGAACCAAATAGATCTATGAAAACATAACTGAACTGATAATTAAATCTAGGCTTAATTACAACTAATAAAACTTACAACTATTAATCCATCGAAGCTTGCGAACGATCCTAAATTAAAACTCTGTTTACACTAATCCTCTGTTTAAATAATACTATGTTTTAATTTGCAAAAAACGATTAAAACTTCAATACATCATGTAAGTTAGTATCATGTAGGACAATTGCTAAGAAATAAGAAACAAAACATGACAAATAGCATGGTATCAGAGCTGACAAACTTCTAAGCAGGCATTTACATGGTATCAAAGCCGACGGACTGCTAAGCAAAATCTACACCGAATTATTTTTGCAGGTACCAAAGATTGAAGAACACAACAAAGATGGATTACTCACTAGCAATAATTCTCATGCTTCATAACTATTTGGAATGGAAGCCAAAAATTCTTCTTCATCTCAGGTGTAGAGGCTTGTACCAAATAACTATGGCAATGGAAGTAGATCATGATTCCGTCGATGAGAAAAATGACTTTCTCAATAGACAAGATATGGCCATAGGATTTATCTGCTTGTCTATTTCTCCAGAAATTCTCCACCAAGTAAATGATGTCTCACAAGACTCAACTCCAAATGAATTATGGAGAATATTGGAGGTTTTATTTGGGAATAAAGAATATTTTGAAGATTTCATGTAGGAGGTTGAAAAGATAGAGCCATAAGAGAAGCCATTAGAAGATCAAACATTTTATTTTGAAGAGCCTTCTACACAAGTATTTGCACAAATTTGTATTCCATTAATTGAATATGATGTCGACTCCATTTCAGATTTGTTTTCTAAATTTCATGTGGAATATATATGACATGTATTGTAGGGGTCACATGCAGACACTTTTCCATCCACAATGCATGCATCTCAGGAGAAAAAAATGGAGTCACGCACATCCGACTCAATTATGATATTTTATGTGAAAAATTTGCAGAAACAAATTGGATATTTGAATTCCCCTCGATACAATATCCAATTTAAAAAAAAAAATCGTCCAAAACGGAGTCCGGGAAGTGAAGTTATGATCATTTTAAAATCAACAAAATTTCAGCGTGCACAGTTTTCAAAGTTTCATCCAAAATTTATTTGGATCTTCTTCATTAAAAGAAGAGAAAGTGGATATGTGTGGACATCTCAATGGTTCATATACTTCATCGGGTCCATGCAGACATATACATCATCAACAAAATCTTCAATGAGCACAAACTTTCACAGTTGGGAGGTCTT
>JASDQU010313936.1:0-13463 GCA_032191745.1 Picea mariana
TCTTGTCTTTATAAAATGCAAAGAACTATAATGATAGCATAAACATTAACAGTGACCCTGTGACCTGTTGCAAAATCATTTCCATATTAGGGAGAGGAAAATGATCTTTTATGCTTGTTCTATTTAATGTGCGAAAATCCACGCATAGTTGACTCTGACCAGTTTTTTTCCTAACATGAACCCAATTTCAAACCCACTCAGATTACTTAACTGGAAATATTATACCAGCTTTAAAAAGTTTTTCCAACTCCTTTCTAATAGTAGCTTCAAGCGCGGGTTTAATGGGAATTTGTTTTTTCATAACTGGTTTTATCCCTTCCTTGATAGGAATGACATGATGTATGAGAGCAGGATCAAAACCACAAAGATCCTCGCATGACCATGTAAACACATCTTGAAATTCACGTAGTAGTTCTGTGAATTTTTCCTTTTCTTCGTTGGAACATTGGGCACCTAGTTTAACCATCTTTGGAGATTTAAATATCCCAAGGTTCAAGGAAATGATATCACCCACTTTCATTTTCAACTCTTCTTTTTGTATCTCTTTGTTTCCTACACCACTTGACGAAAATGAACTTTCGAGAGGAGTCAAGCCTTTTGGAAATTTTTTGTCTTCCATAGATATGATTTCCTCGGGATTAAATGGTTCATTTTGTATGAAAGCACACATGCCTTCATCATTAGGGAAAACATGCCATTATTCTACATTATCAAGAATATGAGGACGATATAAAGATTGAAATGTACAATTAGGCCTTTGAGGTAGAAGTTGTCGAGTAGGAGATGTCGCAAATACAACTAACCTATCAACCATTGAATTTAGTTCCCTTTTAACATGAGTAATGTTAAATGATAACAGGTTCTAGATAAGCATCCAAGAAACTTGGGTATAGAGTTTCATTAACTTATTGCTAGGAGAATATATTTTATGCACAAAGTTCACAAAAATTTCAGAATCACCAAAAACTGTAAGGTGGCCGCAACCGAGGTTATAAGCATTTTCGATGCCTAGCAATAAGGCTTCAAAATCAGTGACATTGTTTGTGCAAGCAAACTCTAACCTATAAGAAAAATTGTGAATTTTACCTATAGGTGAGTATAAGATAATTCCAACTCCATTACCTTCGTTTGAACATGAGCCATCAAAATGCATGTGACACATATTGTGTTCCAAATCAATTTGTTCCCGAGTAGTGTCACCCTCATAAACAAAGATAGAGTACACCCCTAAGTCTTCCTCAATATAGTTTACATTTGGTTGAGGAATGCTCTCTATGTATGGTGAAATTATTCCTTCTCTTAGGACTATAATATTCTTTCCATTCTAGGGAACATATAAGTGTGTTCCATCAAGAGAAAGATATCCACTTGTTATGGATTTCCAGTCTCTTCCTAAGATAATAGAATAATTGCTTACTGGCATGTCGATTACTTGGATGTTGAGGGTTGTCCTTATTTCAGGATGTGCACACAAAATTAAATTTACGTATTTGATTTCACCTATAGTTGACTGCTGCAGAGTAATATAGGAGATCATGCTTCTAGAATTTTCGTTAGTACATGATAAGCCTATCTCTTCCATGATGATTTTTGGCATTACTCTTGGACCCAAACTGCCATCAATTAGGAAATAATGGGCTATCTTATCCATAATTTTTACAGAAATGAAAAATGGAGGGTTTTTACAGCGTGTCTAAAATTATTTACACCTATCTTATTTATAGTGGGATTCTCTTCTTTTGCCTCTTCAAAAAGATTGGTTATGGTGGAAGATTTTCCTTCCATAAATTCTTGAGATGCTTTTGTTGTTCAAGGATGACAACCATGTCCAAAAGAGTAGCATAAAAATTGATATTAGCCAATTGGTTAAGAATGTTATACTTGGAAGAGGGAAGAGAGGTAATAACTCCTTGAATTTCGGGAATTTTGACAGTTTGTATATTAGTACTTTGTGAAGATGAGGTTGGAGTGGAAGAGTTACGAGGAGGATCGTATTTCCCTTTAGGATCATAATATTTGTTCCTAGTATTTATTATCATAACATCTTCTAGCTCTGCCCAATCTATAACAACGATAGTGGTTTCGGATCTCTTGCGAAATATTTTATCTCTGGCACTCTTCTTAACTTCACAAGTACTTTCTTCATGATTTTTTTGCAGAAGTTACACCAATTGCGAGACATAATGGCCTTGGGATGAAAATTGTTTTCATTTGTATTTCTAAAAGGCACTTGACGAGGTAAAAATATGATTTCCAATTATTTGGTGTCACTATATACTCTGTCACTTAATTTATCAACCCGGGGGTCAGTTTATACTTGCGAGGCACTTGGTGTAATATTCACATAAGGTAGACTTCGCCCAACTATTAGAATAGATGGACTATATATATATATATATATATATATATATTTGTTGAATAAAAACATAAAAGAGTAAAGCTATCACACTATAGACCCCAACCCAACTAGTGGTACCTCTCAGATAAGGTCTCTGAGTTTTCATAACCCCATACCCTCGTGGTTATTCTGCAGTCTAAATTCTAAAACGAGAATAAATTGGTATAGACTTAAGCTAAAAAATAAACTGACAAATGTAAAGTAAGTAATACCAACATATACATATATTCACAACATAGGACCGTACCTGTGAGCAGGCCATGTATCATGTGTAGTCCTATGCTCACGCTTCTCAATTAAACACCAACATACCAGTAATTTAACACTCAACACATAATACCAATATTCTATTAAAATTCTGAACTTGGAGCTTGTGGCTCTTACAATTCACTATAGTGAAACACACATTGATATCATACGTACTATGAAACACACACTAGCAGACTAATATATATACAAACTGAGGGAATTTGGTTAGCTAAATATAGCACTACCAATTCTTGTTATTATGCTAACAGTCTGAACAACCTAACTTCTATTATCTGTTGATTTGCTGGGACATGCGCGATTACATGGAAACTAATGGGAAATGGATTCCAGACCCATAGAGTCCTTCCACTAGAGATGAACTAGTTTCTTAACTGTGTAAGTGGATCAAGGTCTATCTAGAAAGTGCTGAATTTGTTTAATTCATCCTGTTGAAAGCGTATCTTCTTGATATAATTATGACCTTGTTGTAGCATAGACCGAGGATCCTTTTCTTTAATTTGTCTTTTTCGGTGCATCCTAAATATCTTTTGCTGATTTTAATTCTTTGAATCTGTTGTAGGTAGTAATATAATGTGCTGATATAATGCACTGGAGCTGATACACACACACACACATATATCAAATATTGATATACATTAGTGTTATATTAGATTTTCGATATATCTTCTTAAAATGCCCTTACGCCGTGACAACAATCTTTCATATTTTGTTTGGAGGAACTTGGAAAACTTTGCACTTTACAACCATAGTTAGCATTACTAATATCTACACATACGATAATTGAAATTTTCTTTTTAAAATCCACACCAAACCTTAACCATAAAAATAAATCAAGATTAATATATGGAAATTTATATAATATCTTAGAAGAGGTCAAAAAATACAATAACTGAGTATTTATTATGTATAAAGAGGAAAAATGTATATATTTTTATAGGGTATAGGAAGAAAAAAATATGCCAAAATGGGGACTCATCATCACCCCCCTACTGGCTCGGTTGCATTTCCTCATGCAACTTATTATGTCTCTGTTATACCTGCGTGCACTGCTCCCCAGTCATAGGCTGGGTGCCCAAATTCACTTGTGTTATATTATCCCAAGGTTCTATCTAGTTGCATCCATTGAGTCCTTTCTTCTTCCTCATCCCAGGTAAGAGGAGCCTTGTAGAATCTGCTAGGACACCATATAATAGGAAGATGAAATCTAAGGCCCACCCATTTCGTGCCATATCTTAACAAAGAGTTGACATAGAAGGAATCCCTATTAAGGGATAAACTGAAATATTGGTATCCCATCGGGTTTCTATCTTTTAAGTACCTAGGGAGGCCCTCCCAAATATCATGGGATATCAACAATGCCTCCACAAAATATGCCCTGGAGACCTGCAGGAAATCATTTATGGAATATCTTTGATGGTGTTTGATAGTAACAATATCCCTCGGATCTACTCTCAATATTTGTAGATTGTCCTTTATTAGATGAGGTAGAGGGTATTCATCCCTTACATTTAATCTTTCCTCTGACTCCATTCTCCCGTAAAATTCAACATCCTTTTTCCAATGAAAAAGACCAAATATATGGGAAGTGAATTCCAGTAATTGGAAATGCCCAACACTAGGGTTGGGATTCCACCAAGCATTATCCGACAAGACAAAGTTGTAGAGATAGAGTTCACATAATAAATTATTATCTTTCATCTCTGTAGAAATATACATACTGACAAAGTCATCTGGTTGTTTGATCTTGTGGGGCTATCCAGTTGCTAGCTGCCTCAATATGAAAACTGCCCATCTATCATGCAAGAAGAGAGAGTAACATCTAGGTGGCTCTCTGTTGTATATATACTCAAAGGAAATCTCAATGGTTTGTTGTATTAATTTCCTTGTGTCCTCCAACTATTGCCGGTACCTTTTAATCTTTTCAACCCATTTCCGTTCTTGTTTCAAGTACATGGAGAACCATGTGGTCTTAATATTTTCTATGGCTTGCCTATGGGACTCCTTATTGATGATTGCCAGATCAAAAATCTCATTCTTATTCCTCAATTGGGGTAAATCCGATTTCAACTGTATGAAGGCATGTGTATTAGTAATGACATCATCCAAGAAAGTATTGAAAATCATTTGTGCTTTTTCCACATGGAATTTTGCACAACCTTATGCTCTTTCCTCTGAAACTTCCTCATCCTGCATACCTCCCATTAAATTTCCTGCATTACTGTGTAGTAACTTGTGATATTTCAGTTGGCTTTTGAGATTTTTGTTCTATAGCAATAGCCTTCTGTTTTGTTTAAGGAGAGCCTGGTAGCTACGGCTATATAATCTAAATGGCTTGGGTTCCACCTGCCTTTGGCCTCCTTTTCTCTTCTTATCCTGTCCTCTACATCCTGGAATGAAATGTGCACAAGCTAATAAATCGTGAGAATCAATTATCTCCTTGGGTGAGGAAGGAGAGTAAGAGGGAATTTCAAATCCCGTCCAATTTTTCTCTGAATCCATATTTGGAGGCTCCACTTCTTAGGGCTTTGTTATGAGGTCGATCATGATATCATTCTACTCTCTTTTCTCTTTTGATTTTTCAACAAGTTGCTCATTATCCAACTCTTCTTTCGATTATGTATCAATTTCAACAATATAGGTTATCCCCAATACTTTCCTAGACACCCTAGTAGACCTCCTGCATCCAACTATTGTAGCTTCAATAGACCTCTTTTTGGGAGGAAGAATTCTGGCCCTTGGCTTAGTTAATGGCTGACCCATGAAGGTACTCCATGAAATTCCCATTCTTTCTAGTTCTGCATTTATGATCATCATCATAAGACCTTTATGGTAAAGGGAAGTTTCTGGTGTCTTTTTATTTCTCATGAACTCACTCATATTTAACAAGATTTTATGTAGATAGTGGGGCATATTCATTGGTTTCTATCTTACTAGATGCATCAAAATTTAGACATGGTAATGGTGAACCAGACTATATTGTCCTTCACAAGTAATAAATTTATGCAAATAAAAAATCACGTCATCGCAGTGGGAGCATAAGGCTTCTCTTGGTATACCCCTTCTCAAATTAGGGAGTGGGTATGGTATTTTGAGAAATTGAACCCAATTTTCATGAGCAATATTAAATTTCTTGTACTAGTTATCCCCTTGTTGAGGTAATTTTGTAATTTTGATCATGGATTCTTCAGAAACTATAAGGGTCAATCTCCTTACTGTGGTCTGCCTCCCATTGAAATTCTGGGAAAATTCCAAGACTAAGTCATGGTCAGAACCTTGGAATTTCTCTAGAAGTTCTAGCCAACCAGCTTGCTCAAATACTCTCATGGCTGCTAGGTTTCTTTTAATTTCCTATATATTATTAGGCTCAATCATGTTGACTTCTCCTCCCATATTTTCAAGGTTAATGTCGACAAGGAAAAAAAAGTTTCGGTTGCAACACTTACCGAGAATTTTTGATAGTCAGTGTTGTTTTGTCTCCCCTTTAGTATTTGGCACAACTCTTCTTTAGTACTGGAAAAGGCATGTTCTCTACCAGAGGTGAACTCGACTTTCTTGAAAAAATTCTTTGGCTCGACCTTAACTGTCAAGACTGAGTCTCGGATTGAATCTTGACTGTAAATCCAACTCTTGTTGGTGGATTACTTAATATTCTGATTTAACTTGGGCTCTCGTCTTCTATGGACAGCTATGACAGGCACAATCACCAGTCTGAATAGCCTCTGTATGAATGTATGGATCCCTTTTAGGAAATTACCCACAAATTGTTGCACCCATTTCCCTTATGTAGCTTCCACTTTGATCGTGATCGATCAATTCCCCTAGACTTTTTCTAGCGTGTCCCTTCTATCTTTTGTTGGGTTCTGGTGCGATTCAGATTATACCTGGGCTGAAAAACTGATCATGGTTATGGTTCTGTAGCTCAGGTGTTGTAACTTTCGAGCGCCAATGCTCTATTCAAGCTTCCAGATATTTTGGCAAGGATTCTATCCTTCCCCGAGATTTATGCCCAGTTCGTTTAAGTCGTGTTGCTCAGACAACCTGGTAATGTCTGACAAAACCTTCAAATAATCACCCTGACCCCTGATTATTTCTATTCGGACCTTTTCAAAATGGTTTAAATGTTATTCAGAGTGAAGGGATACCAAATGATAATTATCTTGTCGGGTATCCTTAGGACCAGAGTTTGAATGATTTCACATTAAGACTGATGAGGGTATGAAATAAATAATTATCGGGTAGAGTGATAGAGTGTGGTCAGGTGTGGTGGGTTAAATATGGTCACTTCATAATGGAAAATTAGATGTGGTGGTGATCACTATATAATGTTCATAAGGTTGATTACATAGCATAACCTTTAGCAACTAGCTCTTTAGCCTAAAAATATTACGCAGTATGAAGGTCGTGGTAGGCTATAGTTTCATAGATGAGGTTTAGATAAGACATGACCATAATCTGATAATGTCTTCTCAACATGAAACAATATATATAGTACCCATAACAGTGCTAATTTATTTCAAATAATCTTTTGGTGCTTAGGATAATCAAGGATGATTAGGGAATGACATCGCTAATTTTCCACATAATATCTTAACCTCTATTTACAAAAAAGAAAGTGGTGGTTTTAGAAAGAGAACATGAATTTCAAGTTGTGTAATGAAGATGCTCTTGCTGTTAGGATCCCTTAGATTTTAATGTAGCAAGCTTTTTCTTTGAATTTCCGGGGTCAGATATGCTAGAATGATTGGTAATGATAAGATTCCTTGCAATTCTACAGAGCCATGAAATTGAACTTTGAAATATGTGCTGCAGATGTTTTGCTACTAGGATTTTGCAATGTTTGATGTAGTTGGGTTGTCTCCAAGCCTTATGACCTTTTATCAATTATTCTAGAGTAATTGATAACAATAGGTTTCCTCGCAATCTCGCAGAATCATGAAACTGGTATTATTAATGCAACATTTAAAGAATTGTTTTGTCAATATAATCGAATGTTTTCATTAGGGGAATGAAATTGAAATGACAAGTTGTATCAATGGATACTTTTATTTATCACACACACACACACACAGATATATATATTTCTTAACTTGGTGATCTTGGCCAGTAATTGTTTTTCCAACATCATCAGTGTCAACAACGATTGAGTCCAGGTTTTCACTGTCATATATATATATATATATTTAACAAGAGCTTGGAAAATAGGTCTAGAAATAGTGAGAACAGGTGGCGATGCCACTGTGCCCATTATATTGAGATCAATGCGTTTGACTAGTTCTTGAATAAATTCCTCCTTGGTCTTGGGATTTTGATATAACCTTAATTGATGACCATTTTCCATTAGTGACATTCTTGTTTCGTCAATAATACAGAGCTTAATGGAGCCATTATTGTATACAGTATCTACCTCGTATGGTCCAAGCCATCAGGTGTGGAACTTGCTTTTAAAATCCTTATACCGGGAATCAAATAGAAGGGCCCAGTCTCCCTATTTAAAATTCTTCTATTTGATGAATTCATCATGCCATTTAGCTCTCTGCTGCTGGACTAAGGTAGTTTGATGTATTGTAGCCTGGAGGATCTCATCAAGCTCATTAATATTTTCAAGCCTATGCTATTGGGCTTTCGAGAGATCCAAGCCCACTTGTAATGCGATCCTCAACATTTTTATCTCAAATTTGATATGGAGAACCACATGTTTCCCATACACTAGTTCATAGAGAGTAAACCCCATGGTGTTCCTCCAGGTGGTTCTGTAGGCCCATAAGGCCTCTGGAAGTATTTCAACCCAATCTTGATGATGATGTTGGAATGTTTTAGTCAGGATAGTTTCCAGTACTTTGTTTGTGACTTCCACCTGTTTTTTTTCCTGAGGGTGATACATAGTTGACATTCGATGCTTAATATTGAATTGCTCGATAATGGACTAGATGAGCCATGAAGTGAATTGGGTCCCTTGATCAGTGACGATCTCTTAGGGGACCCCAAAGCAGACAAATATATATTAGCCACTACATACTCTATGGCCTTTGAAAGTTCTTTGGCTTCAACCCATTTAGTTACGTAATCAATGCACACTAGGATGTACACAATATTCTTTGATGGTGGGTTAATAGGTCCCATGAAATCAAGGGCCCACTTCTCAAAGGGTTCTATATGAAGCTAAGGATGGAGAAACATCTCATATGAATTCACATGTCATCCCATTCTATGACACTTGTCGTAACTCCTGACGTACTTCTTGGCATCTCGAAATATGGTCGGCCAATAATACCCCCGGTGCAATACTTTGTTTGCAGTCCTTTTATCTGTGAAGTGGCCTATGCAAGCTTCATCATGAAATGCTTTCAGGATGTCATAAATTTCTTCTTCTTGAACACAACATCAGATAATACAATCTTTCTCGGTATGAAAGAGATATCCTTCGATCCAGGAATATGTTGTGCTCTGTCGGATAATCCTTTGACGCTCTTTTGGGAATAGATGTTGTGGGAGTCTACCTGCAACCAAGTAATTAGTGATATATGAAAACCATTGTGTGTTAGTATATAAAGTGAACAAGTGTTCATCTGGGAAGGTGTCTTCCACAAGGACAACTTCTCCTTCATTAGTGAGTCGAGAGAGAAATCCAACAACAACATTTTCCCTCCCTGGCTTGTCAATGATTGAATTGTCGAACTCCTGTAGTAAGAGAAACCACCTGGTCACTCTACCATTGATGATAGATTTGTTCATGAGATAATGAATGGCTGAGTGATTAGTATGTATGAAGACAAAATAACCTGTGATGTAATGACAAAATTTATTAATAGCATACACAACAACAAGAAACTATTTTTTTGTTATCGTATAGTTTTTTTCAGCAGGGCTAAGGTTCTTACTGATGTAATAGATGACATATGGTCGTTTTTCCTCTTTCTGCCCTAGAACAACTCCAATGGCTATGTCTGAGGTGTTTGTAGAGATATGGAAATGTATGGACCGATTAGGGCCCCGCAAGATTGGTGCAATGGATAATTTTTCCTTTAAGCTTTCAAATGTGGTCTGACATTGATCATTCTAGGAGAATTCCATAACTTTTTTAAGTAATTGAAATAGGGGAGATGTTATATTTGTAAAATTTTCAATAAATCTTCGATAGTATCCTGCATGTCCTGGAAAGCTACAGACATCTTTCTGGGTTGTGGGCACTGGAAGGTCATGAATGAATTTGATCTTAGCGGTATCTACTTGGATTCCTGTAGGTGATATGTGGTGTCCTAGCACAATCCTGTCGGTACAAAGCATATGACATTTTTCATGGCTGAGAGAGAGGTTGGTTTCTTGGCATATGACCAAGACCTTCTCTAGGTTGTCTAAAGCTTCTTGAAAGGTATCTCCATATACGGTAAAACCATCCATATAAATTTCCACACAATCATTGGTCAAGTCGAAGAATATCCCTAAGTCAACCCTCTGAAATGTAGTCAGAGCATTACACAATCCAAATGACAGTACTTGGTAAGCGTAAGTTCCTCATGGGCATGCAAAAGTGGTTTTCGCTTGATCTTTAGGGGTGATATGTATCTAATTGTAACCGCTAAACCCCTTGAGAAAAGATAAATACTTTTTCCCTGCCAAGGTATCCAAGACTTGATCGATGAATGGTAATGGGAAGTAATCTTTCAAAGTGGCATTATTCAGTTCCCCGTGGTTAACAAAAATACACCACTTTCCATTCTTATTTGGAACAATAACCAAGGGTGAAACCCATTTACTGTCAGAGATTGGGTAAATGAAATTTACGTCAAGGATCTTTTGGAGCTCCCCCTTGACTATATCCCTCAAATCAAGGTTCATCCTCCACTGAGTTTGTCGAATAGTTCGAGAATCCTCCTTAAGATAAATGTCATGGGTACAAAGATTAGGGTGGATTCCTTTCATGCCAGTATAGTCCCAAGCGAAAGTGAAACTGTGCTTTCTTAGTATTTCGATGAGCTGCTTTTGCTGAGAGGAGTCTAGGTTAGCATTGATATTCAAGGCTTTCCTAGGATGGATCTCAACAAATATTCTTTGATCTTCAGAAATATCCTTCACAGGAACCAATTCATCTATTAATTTTGTTGGTTCAATTAGTGAATAGACTTCCTAGAATTTCTCCCCTAGGATATGCTCCAAAGTTGGGTGGTTGGCTATGTGAGGATGTGCTAGATATGTACAAATAAAATTATCCTCAGTAGCCTATTCAAACATTGATGCTTGGTCAAGGGTTAACAGAGGTTGTGTGGGTTCCTTGTCATTATCTTCGATCCAGGGGGAATTTTCTAGGTCAGGGGAAGGTTTAGCAGGAGGGTAGAGGGTTAACTTCTTGGTTGAGTTACAATGGGTGATGGTTATATCTCATGATCTGCAGCCAATATATGCATCGACAGTGGCCAACCAAGGTCTTTCCAAAATTAATGGGTATCCCCCTAGGTTGGCCTTCGGTTGTAGGACCAAAATTTTGGCTGGGTATTCCCACGAGTCTATATAAACAATTATATCTTCCAGCATCCCTTTGGGTTTTACTGTGGATCTATCTGCTAGTTGAAGGACTTTAGGGGTTGGTCGAATACCAGGTAGTTAAAGTTTTTCCATAGTTTCTTTGGTCATTACGTTTATGGATGCTCCTAAGTCTATCGGAGTATTAGCGATGGAAGTGTTATTAATGTTGACTTTGACAACCAGACTTCCTGGATCCATGTATTTGGCCATAAATATTTTTCCTAGCAATAGATCGGCTAGATTCCCTATGACATGAACAACTTCTAGGTCTTTCTTTTTCCTTCCCAGTTTCTTTAGGCAGAGTTCCCGAAAAACCTTAGCATAGATCGAGACATCCTTAATAGCTTGGAACAAAGGAATCTTGACACACATTTCAAATTTCTCCTAAAAGGTCAAATTCTGGTTGTGTGGGGGACTTTTCTATATTTAACCTTTCTGGATAAGGTGCTTCTGGGAGTGATTCTTGCTCATCGGGGTGTTTCTAAGTGATATTGATTTTTTCTTTAGAGGGATTAGTGTCTTGGTTGTCTAAATCGGGAGGATTCTCCTCATCATCCTATTCCTGGATGATGGGTGAGGTCTAATCCTGAACTATTCTTATAGATTGTAGATGTATGTTCTGAAATTCCGTAGGAGAAATGACATACGTGGGAAAGAATGGTAGTTCAATGTTGTAGGCCGGTTGAACTACTTTATAATTTGGATTTGGTATTGGTTGTGCCGGTAGTTGCGTAGGTCTTTGAGGAGGTTGGTTGGATGGTAATTTTAGTTGTTGTTGATGTTGTATTGGAGGGTGTGGTTGAAGAGTAGGACCTCTCCAGCCTTGTTTCCAAGGCTAGTTCCGCATTTGGGGTTGCCATTGTTTCCAGGGCATGGAAGCATACCAATTTTGTTGCAGATATTGATACTGAGTATAGTATGGAGGAAATTGGGATTGCTTTTGTGTCATGCCTTGTGCCTTGGGTGTCCATGACCATTTTTGGGCCACAAAACAAATTTGTTCTGTTTCCCCAATGGCTCTTTGATAGATTTATTTTAGCTCACGTAGAGAAGGGAAACTCTTAGTATCATGATTTTGCTCGCAGATACCACATACCTCTATGCTATCTAAAGGACACTCTCTTAAAGGGTGTTTTTTTCGACATCTAGAACAAAATACGACTAACACTAGGTCGACTTCTTCTTTCTTTTTCTTTGCTTGAAAAGTTTCCAATTGGGAGCTAAGTGAACTAAGGATATTTATCTTAAAATTGTCCAACATGTTTCCTATTTCAGTTTTGGTAACTCCTCCTCCTGATGATTTTGTGACCCTAGAGGCTAGACCCTGGGGTCCTTTCCCAGACTTAGTAATACCTCATGAATATCATTTACGTAGTTTACATATATCGTCATAGGTCATATGGGAGATATCCCCAACCCCCATAAGATTTAATGCATCCATGCAATCATCCTTGATTTCTCTGAGAAAGATAATATGTAATGTTTTGGGATCAAGTGTTTTTTGCTTATTCTTTTGCAGGTTATATTGAAATATTTATACATAATCTTCGAGGGTTTCCTCCTCCTTCTATGTCATTATAAATATTTCTTCACGTATGTCCCTTACTTTTCAATAATCCTGATACCTTTTAAGAAATCTTTGCTTCATTTCATCCCAGGTTTCGATAGAATTTCCTCCGAGCCCCATGAACTAATGAAGAGCTTCTTATTTTAAGGTGGTGGGAAATAGTTTGAGTTTATGGGAATCATAATAATAGTCATAGCTTCGGAAAAGGACATCAAAATCAAAGAGGAAGGTGTTAGGGTCCTCACTAGGAAAACCACAAAAATTTTGCAGACTAGAGGATGGAAAGTTTTTCATTTGAAGTATGCCCTTAGAATCCTGAATAGGAATTTCAAATGTGATTGGTTCTTTTTGTTTCGATGTTTCCATTTATTCTCCCATGTTCAAAATATTTTATCCCCACAAAGATTCTTTTGAGGAAACACAGTTTTCTGGTTCTTCAATAGGGTTACTGTTTTTTTCTGACGCAGATCCTTCAATGGGATGATCTTGGTCTCGGGGAGATTCAAAGGAAGGAGGTTCTATGACTAAACCAACAATAGAGTCTATTTCTGGTGGTTCTTCTAGATTTTTGTATTCTACAGTAACGGTGAGTACTAGGGGTTTTTGGAGGGTCTCATTTTTCACCACTTTTATTAGCTTGGTTATTAGTGTCACAGGTGGTCCTTGCACCATGTCCACGAGGTTTCTTAGTGCTATGAGTCATACATC
>JASDQU010313940.1:0-13419 GCA_032191745.1 Picea mariana
TTGCTACAGTCACCTTCCACAGATCATAAATTCCATTGCCTCACACTAACAGTGTTCATAACAACAAGTAGTTTCATTTCTCCAACATACTAAGCAGTGTCCTGCCTCCTCCATATGTTGTATTTATATGCATCTTGTGCCTAGGTATTTCCTTCCCTCCTTGGTAAATTTGCATCTTTACAAATCCTCGATTTTTAGGGGCTGCTAGTGGTCAAATCCCTCATTTTCCACTTGTAAAAATCAGCGCTGGGGCAACTCAAATATGTTCCCCACTCATGGATTCATGTTCAGTTGTTTTTAACATGGTTATTCCATTTTTCTTCTAGCATTTAATTTATAAAAAAAATTGTCTTTTACATGTGTCACAATCAAAGAAGTTAGTTGGGAAAATCAAATATTTTCCCAACAGTCATAAATAATTAATTACAATAATCAAATTCCAAATTCGGATGTGCCATAAATGAAAAATAATTTCCAAATCCTAATTTGCCAAAAACGAAAATTTATTCCCAAGTACACTTAGACTTTAATAATCAATTATTTTGGGGGGTATTACAACTTCAATACTGGTTCACATGTTAATAGGATAGGATCATCGATCCTTTAGAGTGTTTGTTGATCACTTATACAATCTCGTCATCCACTTCGTGAGGTTCTTCTTCTCCACCTGCAAACACCGTTTAAACAATATGTAGAGATAATGTTCATATATAAAAATAGACTTCTTGCACTACACTTGAACAGAGTTTCTAGAAAAAATTAAACAAATAAAAACTACCCGAATCTATATATGTATTTATCTATCTATATGTTTTCTAAGTAAATTTGAATGAATGGTAAAGACTGGTAAATCCAGGTAAAATTTCCAAAGTCACCATTCAAATGTCTTACTAATTTGGATAATTAAGTTGAGAAAGTTATATATTAAAATTATGTGATTTCAAGTCTAGTGTGTGAGAGATGGGAAGTTTGGAATTTGTTTCCCTTTTGTGTAAGGCTTAAACCATGCCAAATCTCCCAACTTCAGAAATTACACTATGCACAGGACACTCTACTCTCCTAAAGGTGTTAATATTAAAGTATTGTTCATTTATCAACATTTAAAATGCCTAGAAATGTATAAATACTATAATATTTCTCAACGTAAATATATATGTATTATATATTATGAGCAAAAAAAAAATTGAGGATTGGCTATTGGATAAATGAGAAAAGAGTGAATGTCTAGAGTGCGATGACCAATGGAGTTTTAAAATTTACCATATTAAATATGTATATTAAGACCCTTTCGGAGTTGGGTCATCGAAGTAACAGGAAGGAAGCACTTGAATGAAGTGTGAAGCTGTCGGAGTGATGGCATAAACATTATAATTTTTTTAAATATAATATCATACACATCCCTTTTCAGAGTTCACCATCAAAGGAAAAACAGGGGAGCACACGATCGGAGTGCGATAACTTGGGTACTATAAGGTCCCACATATATTTTATAATATTAAATGTTGATCTTTCATAATTGGCCATTGGAGTAATGAGAGAGGAGTGAATGCTCGGGGTGTGATGACCTGACATATTTTAATAATAAATATTATAATATTAAATATTAAATCCATTACCTTTTTGGATTTTGACCATCAGAGAAATGGGAAAGGAGAACACAAATTGTGTGCAAAATTGAGGGTATGAAATCCCCACGTGCCTTATTAATTATATAATAAAATATATTATAATGCAACCTGGGTGCATTACGATGGAGTTAAGTACGTCAAAAAATAATTTCGATACTTTACAATGAAATTAATTATATCTTGAGATAATTCATTAATTGCATTACAATGTGCTTATAACTTGGATAATTAATTTAGCACTAAACCATTCCCAAGGAAATGGGGAGAAATTAAATCATCATTAATTACCAGATCAATATATTAGGCTTAGTAAAAATGTGTTTATGGGGATATTTAATTAGTGAAGAACAATAATCCCTAATGAGGATTAAATAATTAAATGTCAAGTGGTATTTTAAGAAAATATTGATTAAGTAACTTAATCAATTTATAGGGAATGGACAAGTGTCAATATCTAGTCGAGCAAGCCTTTGTACTCTATGGTGATGTGGTGCATCGTGATGGTTCCATGTGTCGGGTGGATATTGAGCCACATGTCATAACAAGATACAAGTACACAATGGCAGCAATGACCAAGGAGGCAAACGAGATTCAATCTCATTCATAGATGTCCAAGGGCCCCACATAAGCTAAGTGCAGCTAGAGCGTGAGAAGGTTCATTAAACATCATGTGAATTGGTGACTCTGAAGTAATCAAGGTTTTTGGGTATATAGGTCAAATCCATTGGAGTATGTGAGGTCGAAGAGAGTTTTTTAGAGTGGTATGAGTGCCTAAAATGAAGGAACTTTTACGGAGAGACTCTGAGAGGTGATCGGAGTCGTTGACCACTCAACTCTAAGGACTATTAGATCTATCAGAGGGAATTGTTGATTCGGAGGGCCTGGTGGTTCATCTGACAGATGATATGTCAATGTTGCATCGGATGGCGCAAGTGATAGAAATCCATGTGGTACTGAGTAACTTTGGACCAATGAGGGTCTAAGGAAATTTAGAAAGCAATAACGTTTGATCCAAATCTTGTATCTAAGCATGGTTATAGTCATTGGAAATCTCTTGATGAGTAGAAAACGATGGTAGCCTCTAGAGGAAACTTTGAGATGGTTGAGGAAAAGAAAAAATTTAATACCATGTCCCTTAAAAAGGTACTTAAAGGGTTGGGTTTGTTACATAGTGGTATTAGAGAAGGCTACAACACTAGGCCTGGATGGACTAGAAATCAGTCTTGGGACTGGTATAACAAGGCCAAGACAATCCTATTAGAAAGAGTTCCTCTGTGTTGGAAAAAAGTTTATCTATTGTCTGCACAAGCTCCTTGATTGAAATTTCATTTTGGAATTTCTTAAAGTAGAAAAGTTACATGTTGATTTGCAGCAGAAGGAACATATTGTTTATTTATGATAGCTACTCCTACATGAGTGGGAATATGTTGGCAAGCACTAATTGTTGAACCTAAGTGTGAATGGTTGAAAATGGTAGTATTGTTAAGGTTTGCTTAATCCCAAGGGATGGTTAAACTAGTGATTGTAATGTTTCCTCTAAGTATGGGCAGTTGGAGCCTCTAGCATTTATGATTGTTGTTTATATGAGGGATAAGACCCTTATAGAAAATTCCTTGTGGTTAAAGGAATTGAACATGAAGTGATAGAATCCTTGGCAGTAATAAATTGTTTCTTTAATAAAAGAGACTAATCTTGTATGTATAATTCCTCATAACTAGAGGATTAATAGAAAATGTGTAAGGTTAGTTTACTTGACCTGTAATGAGTGAAACTTGTTACTAGAATAATCTTGATAGGAAAAAAGAAAAGGGAGTTCCTTGGACTATGGATAGTCCTCATAAAGAAGCGAGTGATATGAACATATGAGAAAGCTTATGAGCTCATGGTTGTGATAAGAGAATGTATATACCTATTGACCTAAAATCTTGCCAGTTATGAAAGTGAATGCAAAAGGAAAATAGTTGGAATACGTATGCACTGTAAGCATGGGTAAAATGCTTGGTGCATGAGGATATGTTGGAATGCATATGGAAAAAATTGAACAGGTATATAACATGCATATAGACTTATTATAGTATGTTATTGGATGTAAAATACGAGGATGTCATAGATCATATGGTTAGTAATGATCTGATTATAGAAGCATAAGTAAAATGATGATGATATTGATGGCATGTTACCTTATGAGGATAAGGTAGAATGGTTAATGAAATGCTGACCTTAGATGTGGCAAAGGACGTGTTGGGGCATTTCTAGATGAACAATGGGTCAGATTAACATCCAGAGGTGGATGGTAGCCATATAGGTATGGTTTGGTATGCTCAAGCAGTAGTGAGAGGGAATTTAGAAAATGATTCCCTTGATAAAAAGTTTAATTGACCAAGAATGTTTTGAGGCATGAAGAGAAGCTAGATTGGTTATCATGTTGCCTTCGAAACTGTTGAAATTGCCAAGATTTTATTTCTAGATTGTGGAATATTTTTACAGCAGTCGAGGGAAGAGTTTTTTCTTGTTGGTTGTTGTCATGTAGATATGGAAACATAATGATGAATATGTATGCGAAACTTTCCATATGAATGAATGTAAGATCTCAACAGAGAGGGGAGCATAGTGTTGAGTACTCCTATGAGACTTGTCATAAGAATGGCAATAAGATCTCTGGGAGAAGGATATGGAATTTGAAATGTTCATCTGTGTAAATTACATGGAATAAGTTGCAAGAAGTGAACTTGCATGTCGAATATTTATCTATGTTTGTATATGCTTGAGTACATGGATTGAATGCATTATAAGGTTACCCAGTATGAAGATTGAAATTAATACCAAATAGATATGAATGAACGATATAAAAAGGTGCAAGTGATGCACATGTATGATGTATGAGTATATGTATAATAAAGGCATGATATGACTTCCTGAATAAGTGAAATGTAAGGAAAGAATTGCACTTGCCAGGATTGAATAAATACCATGGATGCATGGCTGACTCTAATCTGAAGAGTCATGATTGTTTTTTTTTAAATAATATCTTGAGGAGAATGTTTTCCATTTCCTCAAGAAAGGATAGTATAAATTGACGAAATAGTAAATGAGCAAGGATGCTTTGTTGTCTTGATAAAAGGTAACATGATCATGCTTTTAGAGACTGCATGAAAATGATTGTGAACAATCATGAACTAAGTAATTTTCAATAGATACGAAGATGAAATAATAAAGTGTGCCTATGGTCGACACACACAGTGCATGCTAAAGCATGTGTTTAAAGAACAATATGAATGAAAATTGATGGAATAAATGTTCATGTGTGAATGCACGATCTGAATGCATAATAGAGATGCATGTTTATAATTCCTTATGGAATATTGGGTAAGAATATTAGATGACAAAGATGAGGCTAAATTGAGGTTCATGTCATCTCAGATAGTGATGGATATGCAATAAGGAAGTTGCATGATGAGACAGTTCCATGTGGAGGAATTGTGTGAGAACTTTGTTAAGATAACATAGTCATAAGCTTAATGATTGCTAGAAAATTAGACAATAAACTACAAAGTCTATTTGTACAATAATCCTGGATTACATTTTAAATTAGCATGCATGAGTAAAATATATGCAAATGAATGTTGACCAATCTGATTTTCTCTTTGGTGAATGTGTAAACTGCACTAGTTCCTAATTTGTGGGAAAAATATTATTGTTGTAGCATGTTGAACTATCTAGGGAAGTAAAGGTGAAACTTGGTTAAAAACTTCTTCAGGAGTAGAGTAGGCAAATCCCAAGAGGGATAGATTGTTTAATAAAAGGAGGAGGAAAGGAGAAACACTTTCCTTGCTCTGAAAACTCTGATTTTCTTAGCAAAGTTATAAACCTAAAAAGGGAACAATTGTGAAAGCAAAGAAAAAAAAACAAATTGATAAATATGTTTCAATGAATTCATCTTGGTTAATCTATATTGTGTGAAGGCAGTGAGGCCTTGAAAATAATTCAGTTAAGATGAACAGTTCCAAACTATGTAGAAGGAATTAGAAAATAAAGGGAAGATTCTGTTGGATTACTGAGAGGGGGGGTGAATCAACAATAGAGAAATTTAATCCTTTTTAACCATATAATCCAAGTGTTATATCAATGTAGCATTATCATCCAATAATTGCAGAGTAAATAAGCAATGAACAAATGAACAATCATACACATACACAGTACACCATTGTTTTACATCGAAACCCAAAGTGGGAGAAAACCACAAAATGTTTTTTCTTATATGTCTTGAAGAATTACATTCATTGGAAGCACCAACTTCCTTTGTTTTCCAGCTGCAACTGGAAGGAGGCTCCAACCCCCTAGTTTCTTAGTCTACAACCTGAGGGAAGCTCCAACTCCCCAATTCTCTGGCTACAACCAGAAGGAGGCTACAACCCCCTATGTTCTTTGGCTACAACCAAAAGGTGGCTACAACCACCTGGCCTTGCCCCGTCCAACCACCCTGACGTATAAGTAGAATGATGGAACCACTATCACACTATCACTTTGAGATATATTGTTGTAAACATGTACCAATAAACCTGAACCATGCATCAACCATGCATCAACCTGTACCTCAACCTGTAATCAACCTATACCATAAACAAGTGCACAAACCATGCACCAATCTATACCAAACAACCTGTAATCAACCTGTAGCATAAAAAAGTGCATCCAACCATGTACCAAGTATGTACCCATCATGTATCAACTACTCATCACGATGTACCAACATCATCAACTATACACCTCATGTATGTGCCAACTCATCAACTACTTGTTTTAACCATGTACCTCAACCAAAATCCCTCATCAATTTCATCATCCAAATCTGATTTGTAAATCTGCAATAGATCTGGTTTATATGATCACATACTTGCAAACCTTCCTTAACTTTAACAATAAGAGACTAGCATTTTCATCAAACTTTTCTTTAGTCTCACATGACTAGTTTTGGATTAGTCAACAACCCTAACTTGAAATAATCATAACTATGTACCTGTAATGAATAAAGATCTGGAAATAGTACACAATGTTCTTTAGTGTTTTTTATGCAATTCATCCAAGTTTAACTACTTGGAACCTCTCAGAAAAGGAGTTATAGCAAAAATGGCATACCTTGTTGAATTATGGCTTATTTTAGAGAGCGAACTTGTAGACTGTGCCCGGCACGAAATATTTGTTGTATGGATCTAAAAATTTTACACATAATACTACAGAATGTACTCTAACCAAAACTTTTGGCCTTACTTAATTTTGATATATTATGAAGAAGTTATGATGTTTTTACCCAAAACACATGTTTTAGACTAGTTTCAGGACTAGCCACAAACCCTATTTTCCACAGAGTGTAACTCCAAAATTACAATGACACACTAGCTTAAATTCATATCACATCTACTTGGATATGTTTTATCAATGGCCTATCAATTTCATGGTCTGATTCATTCTAGAAAAAACGTTATTGCAAAAATGGTGAGATGACCTGTAAATAACATACCTTAGAAAGCATCATCAAAAGAATTTATCCTCCCTTGAATTTCGACCTTATTTACTTCACCTTCTCTCTAAATTTTGGCTTAGATATCCTTTGGTTACCTCAGTAACCTATAGATATTCAATATCCTCAAGTGTGATATGAAATGAGATAGACTTGCCTCTTATTTATACTTTCATGTAGCTTCCTCAAGGGTTTACATTGTAACCATCTTAACCCACTTTCCTTATTTTAGGGTTAACCAACTTCTAACCACTTGTCCAATTAGTAATTTATCCATTAAATTTATTATTTAAATAATATATTTTGTATCCACTTTGACTTATAGTACACTCATCACTTCACTTTACCTCAATGGGTTACCTTCTAACCATCTTAAACCACTTTCCTTATTTTAGGGCTAACCCACTTCTAACCACTTGTAGACTTAGTAATTTCTCCATTAACTTTATTATTTAAATAATTTATTTTGTATTCACTTTGAATTATAGTACACTCATCACTTCACTTTATTATTTACCTTCTAAAAAACTCTTAAACCACTTTGACTACTTTGACCTTTTGGGGCTTCTAGATGACTCATGAGGGTTCTCCAACTTTACATGGCCATAACTCTCTAACCATGAGGAGTTATGTGATGTTCCACATACCACTGGAAATGAAATGACATGTACTGTCCATATAGAATAGTATTACCTACAAATATATCAAAAATCATACCGTTATCCATCAAACAAACTTGGTTCCATTACCCAAACATGGGTTCTCCAACTTCCTTCAAGGGTTGACATCAATGACAACCAACCTTAATCTATAATCTCCCCCTTTGGCATTGATGGAAACACTCTTATGAAATACTGAAATCATGTCATGCAATACTGAAGTTATATCGCTCATGCTCCCCCTGGAACCATGTCTTTGTCCTCTGCATCTGATAAATCTCTCCCCCTTTGTCATCAATGGCAAAGGTATTTTTCCATCCGGAGTTGCTCCCCCTAACTGAATTGTCCTCTTTATGGTGCTTCCTCATGTACATCTAAGACATATAAGATAAGCATTCAAAAGAATTCATTTTGGAGTAGAAATAACTCTGAGTCTTTGGAAAATATACTCAAAGGCTTCTCGTGGAATTGGTTTCATAAAGATGTCTGCCACTTGTTCTTTTGTGCCCACATACTCAACTCTAATGTTAATTTCTGCAACCCGTTCCCGTAGAAAGTGATACTTGATTGGAATGTGCTTCGTCTTGGAGTGCATCACCCGGTTCTTTGAAATACTAATGGCGCTTGTATTATCACAATAGATTGGAATGGGCTCATCATACTCAACCTGTATATCTATCAGAGTTTGTTTCATCCAAATAATCTGTGTACAACATGATGTTGTTGCAATATACTCTGCCTCGGCTATATATAAATATACTAATGATTGTTTCTTGATTATCCATGATACTAAACACTCACCCAAGTAGAACATTGCTCCACTAGTGCTTCGTCAATCATCAATACAACCTACCCAATATGCATCTCTGTAGGCAATAAGTGATAGACCCTTTCCTTTTGGATACCATAATCCAAACTCTTTTGTTCCTTTGAGATATCTGAAAATCCTCTTCACTTCTAATACATGTGATTCCTTTGGTGCTGCTTGAAATCGTATCATCTGTCCAACTGCCTACATTACATATGGTCTGGATGTTGTCACATATAGTAGGCTACCAATCATTGTTCTGTATTTCCTCTGATCTGTAGACTTTGAATCATCATATTTTCTCAACTTGCAACTAGTTTTCATGGGAGTGATAGCTGGTTTGCAATCTTCCATTCCAAACCTCTTTAGCATTTATCTAATATACTTGGTTTGAGAAATAAAAATTTATTGGCTGCTTTGACGTATCTAAAGTCCCAAAAAGAAGGATAGTTCTCAAAGTAATGACATTTCAAATTCATTCTGCATTTCCTTTGCAAATTTATGTCTTAACCTATCATCATCACTACCAAAAATAATATCATCAACATAAACTTCAATTAATAAAATACTATTTTGACTTACCTTGATTTAGAGGTTGTTGTCTGCACTTCCTTTTCTGAACCCTCCCTGTTGTATATATTTATTCAATCTAGAGTGCCATGCTCTAGGATCCTATTTTAGACCATACAAGGCCTTTTTTAATTTACACACATAATCTGTGTTCTCTGACAACTGAAATCCTTCTGGTTGTTCAATGTAGACTTCTTCTTCAAGTTCTCCATTCAAAAAAGTTGATTTTATGTACATCTGATACACTTTAATATTTTTGGAGCATGAATAAGCTAAAATCAATCGGATTTCTTCCATTCTGGCAACTTGGGAAAATGTCTCTTCAAAGTCGATTCATTCAATCTGTCCATATCCTTTACATACCAATCTAGATTTGTTCCTTGTAACATGTCCATCTTCATTCAATTTATTCATGTATATCCACTTTGTGTCGATCACATTCTTATCCTTTGGTCTCGGAACCAATTCCCAAGTGTCATTTTTCTATATTTGATCCAATTCTTCATCCATGGCCTTATTCCAAAATCCATCCTTGTTGGCCTCTTCAAAACAGGTTGGTTCAATCGTAGATGAGAGTGCTAGGTGTGTTTGTTCTAGTGAACAGATTCTTCTTCTAGTCTCAACTCCTGCATCTTTGTTTCCGATAATCTGATCTAGAGGTTGATTCTTCTGTACTCGTCTACTAGGAGTCTTTGGAGGCACTTGTTGAACTTGCTCTTCTGATTTTGTCAGATCCTCTTCATCTTCCCCTTCTACTTCTTTTTCATCTTTTGTTTCTTCTTCATAAACTTGTTCCATTGATTCATTTTCCTCTTCCTTTAATTATTGTCTACCTTTTTCATCAATTGTTACATTGATGATTTCCACAACTTTGTTCAATCTCAGGTTGTAACACTTGTATTCTTTCCTTGTACTTGAGTAACCAACAAGTACTCCTTTGTCCACATGAGAATCAAACTTTCCCATTTTTCCATCTTCTCTTTTAATGTAGTATTTGCTTCCAAAAACTATGAAGTGCTTCACATTTGTTGGTCTTCCTTTCCATAACTCGTAGGGAGTTTTGTCAGTTTTTTTTTTTAGCATTACTCTGTTTTGAATGTGAATTGTTGTATTCATTGCCTGTGTCCAAAAAATATATGTCAATTTGGAATCCCTTAGCATTGTTCGAGCCATTTCATGTATTGTCTTGTTCTTTCTTTCAACAACTCCATTCTGTTGAGGTGTCCTAGCAATGGAGAATTGTCTTTTTATTCCATGACTATTGCAGTATTCCATAAATTCCTTTGAATTGAACTCTCCTCCATTATCAGATCTCAAGCATTTGATTTTTTAATCCATTTCATTTTCAACCATTTCCTTGTAGATCTTGAAGTTTTCAAAATCTTATGACTTATTCTTAAGAAAGCAAACTGCAGTCATTATTGTATAATCATCAACTAATAACATAAAATATTTCTCACCTTTTAAACCCTTTGTTGTACTTGGTCCAACTAGATCAGTATGCACAATTTCCATTGGTCTTGTTGTTGAATATTCCTTTGTTTTGAACCTGGTCTTTGTTTGCTTTCCTTGTTGACAATGCTTGCATAAAGTGTTGGTTGGTTTTGTGATCTAAGGAATTTCTCTGACTGCTTCTCTTTTGATGACATTGACAAGGTTATCAAAATGTATGTGACCCATTCTTCTGTTCCATAGACAACTTTCATTTTCCTTTCCTAGACAACACTTTTCATTTCCAATTTCACTTAACACGTATATGTTGCTTGAAGTTCTCGTAACTGTAGCAATCAATTTTCCTGAACATTCTTTTCTTATCTTGCACTTTTGTGAATCGAAAGTAAATTTATGACTTTGGTCACACATTTGACTAACAAATAGAAGAGTATGTTTCATATCATCTATTAGTAGAACATTTTCTGCTTTTGTATTCTTATTCCCAATTCTGACTGTGCATTTTCCATGATTTTAGTTGAATCGTCATTTTCGAAGGATATTGATCCATCGCTTTCCTTTATTAATGTAAGAAACCTATATCTATCACATGTCATGTGTTTTGAATAGCCACTGTCAACATTCCAACCACATTTCTTCTGCTTAGCTTGTAGAGCGAGTGTGCATTATTCATTGTTGTATTGATTCTGCTTTCTTATCCATGTCCTTTTCTGAGGTTTTTGTCTGTGATTGTTGTTGTTTTGTTTTGGTTCTCTAGGAGGGATTTTCATTCTACAATCTTTGGCTATGTGTCCAAATTTGTTACACTTGTATCATTCCACTTCAGTGCTTAATGATTCAAACTTGTTGTAAATTCTTCTATGTGTTTCACTAGGCCTTCTTGGATAACCCTTTTATGTATGACTTTCAAAGTTGTTTATGTTCATGTTGTTATCTCTGCAATTCATAGCCTTATGTCCAAAATTGTTACATGCATAACATAAACCAAAAAATTTAGTTTGATACCTGGGAGTTGAAGATATTCTCAAAGGAGGTGCTCTTATGAATCTTTCTTCTTCCTAAGACCTATATATTTATGTCGGTCGTTGATTCTGAAATTTGAATCTTCTCGGTGGAGGAGTGTCCCTGTAATTTTCTCTGTAGACCTTCATATCCCCTTTGATTGTTTCTACATAGATTTTTGGATATGTTTCTTGTTTTGTTGTTTTGGATCTTGATCCCTTTTCTGTCTGATCGTATCTAAGTCTGGACTTGTCATGATTAGGCCTTTGACTGTTGATAATGCCATTCAAAACTTTTGAGTTGTTCTGCATATTTTTCTTTTGAAGATCCTTTCTTAATGTGACAATCTCTACTTCCAACTTTTCAATGATCCTATCTCTTCCTTATAACTATTCTTTGAGTGCTTCTTCAATTATTTTATCTTCTTCAATTTGAACCTTCAAATTTGTGATCATTTTCTGTAATTCATGAGTGTCTTCTTTCTTGTCTAGTTTCACTTGTAGCTTCTTGTTTTTCCTCTTTTATCTTCTGATAACTTCTATGGCACTCAACAATTCCTCTCGGTAGTCAACTTCTACCTCTTCAATTTCTTCTTTGACTTCTTCATATTCTTCTTTGACTTCTTCATATTCTTCTTTGGATTCTTCATATTCTTCTTCGGAGTCATATTTATCAGAGTCTTCTACTGCCATGAATATAACTATTTCTGTCTCACTTTCACTGACTTCATCTTTATCTGATGATGAAATGTCTTCTTTGGTGCATAAGCTTTTCTTGAAAATTTTCTTTGTGGTTCTTTTGCCTTTACATGTTTGTTTGTTTTTTGGGTAACCTTCATCATTTCTCTTTTTCTTATGAGAACATTTGTTAGCAAAATGACCAATACCATCACAATTAAAACAAATTAAAGGAATCTTACCTCTATACCTGTCATCAGTTCCCTTGTTCATTCTTTTGACAAAGTTGGCCACTTCTTCATCATCTTCCTAGATGTCACTATTGTTGCTATGTTCTTTTTCTTGTTGCTTTCCGTTTTGCTTTGATCTTTTGGAGGCTTTGAAGGTTGCTTCTTTTACATCTGGATTTTCCTGTTCAATTCTCATTTCATATGCTCTGAAGATTCCATGTAGTTTTTCCATTCTTATTGAATTTAGATCTACTCTTTCTTCTAGTGTTGATATCTTAGGGTCAAATCTCATAGGAAGAGATTTTAGTACCTTTTGAACAATTACAGATTCTTGAATTTCTTCTCCCAATCCCATGATTGCATTTACTGTTTCATCGACTCATAAGAAGTAATCTGCAATATTCTCATCATTCTTCATCTTTATTTGTTCAAACTGAACTCTGTAAGTTTGAAGCTTTGTTGCTTTGACTTTTGAATCTCTTCCATAAATATTTCAAAGTTTGTCCCAAATCTCTTTAGCGGATTTACAATGTGCAACTTTGGTGAATACCGTTTCACCAAGACAATTCAAAAGTGCATTTGTGGCTTTGGAATTATTCTGGCAGAGTTTCATTGCTTTTTCATTTGTTGGCAGAACTGTTGGTACTGTGTATCCATCTACATTTGATTTCCAAATTTCAAATCCATGTGCATGTATATATGTCTCCATCCTTATGCTCCAAAATGCATACTTATGTCCATAAAACGGTGGTATTCCATTTTTATACAAGTTGTTTCTCTCCATGATCTACCTTTCAGTGGTTAAATTAATTTTTGAAGGAACCTGCTCTGATACCAATTGTTGGATTACTGAGAGGGGGGGTGAATCAGTAATA